>CM073774.1:111978115-112190615 GCA_037158775.1 Hetaerina titia
CTTTACAAGCATACGTAGAAGCAAGATCTAAACCTTTTAATATTATAATTAGTAATATTTATTGAATATGTATCCCATTACCTCGTGCTGAGAAATTATGCATTTTGCTGCATAAGAATGAACTTTTTGTTGTGAATCTGACTTACTAATGATGAAAAGATTGGCTTACCACAGACTACTAGTGCTTCAGTTTTGTCCAATGCCTCCGTAAAAAGCCTTGAGACTATCAACTCTGGAAAAATCAGGAACTGAATTTCCTCCTGAACACATCCTGTACCTAGAACACCACCACCAACAAATCTGTAAATAAACAAAGTTTTCCATAACACCATTGCCTTACAGCATGGATCATTTTGGCAAGAATTCAAGATCTCCATAGCCTTAGGTTAAAATAAGATGGGGGAAAAACTCCAATGGCCATAATAAACAGTCGCAACTATTGTGAGATCAATTGCTGTGTTGGTTTTCGCGGGATCCATGTAAGAAACCAATCACAACCTCTCGACCAAGAACACCCTCTGTGGTGGTTTATGGGAAATTAATCCATGCCAGGGACCACACACACACTATCCAGTCCTGAATTCTTCACAAAGCTGTGAGACCCCATTAAAGATTCCAGGTGGAAATGTAATCCTTCACGAGGCTGTAGAGGAGATCCTGTTAAAGATTCCAGGATATTCTACAAGCACATTCTCAGCGCCTATCCACGAAGGATGAGCACAGACCAATCACACACTAGCACTCAATAAACACACACACTCAAAGAGCCCAACTTCTGGGAGAGTCTGAAACCAAGTAGAGCGCGAAAACAGCAATACGTTTAAGTACTCCTTCCCCCCCTTTCCATTAATCCTATTGGTCCCCCCAACCTTTTCAGCCACTATATATATTGGGCATCTGTCTTCGGTGGTTACTTTCAACCTTGTGTTGGAGGTGCTTTTTTCCCTTCTGTTTGCTGAAAAGAGCCACTTTGTGGCCGAAACACGCGTGTTTGACGCATATCTTCACCTGCGCTCTTTGTTTTCAGATTCTCCCAGACGTTGGGCCCATTGAGTGAGTGTGTGTGCATTTATTGAGTGCTAGTGTGTGTGAATGGTCTGTGCTCATCCTTTGTGGATAGGCACAGAGTGTGTACTTGTAGAACATCCTGGTACCTTTAAGAGGGTCTTCCTTACAGCCCCGTGAAGGATTACTTTTCCACCTAGAATCTTTAACGGGGTCTCACAGCCTCGTGAAGGATTCCAGACAAGATAGTGTGTGTGTGGCTGTGTGTGGTCCCTAGCATGGATTAATTTCCTGTAAACCACCACAGAGGGTATTCTTGGTTGAGAGGTTGTGGTTGGTCCCTTACGTGGTTCCCACGAAAACCAACACAGCAATTGGTCTGACAAGAGTTGCGACTGTTTATTACGGCAATTGGAGTTTTTCCCCCACTTATTATTTTAACCTGAGGCCGTAAAGCTCTTGATTTCTTTCTATATTATGGCTTTCCAGTCATTTGAGCTCAACAAATACCATCAATTGAAAACTAAAATTGCCTAAGACATCCGTTTTTTGAAGTGTTGTAAACGAAACAATATTTACCCTAAGTTCATAAATTTGCTTATTCTGTATCGTAAGAGAAATCTAGATATTGATGAAGCGTTACGACGCAAAGCCCTTCACTCTGAAATAGTATCTCTCTACGCTAAACGTAGTTACCTGGAATTACAAACCTACAGTTTGCTTTTAAAACTGACTTGGAGATTATCTGACCACGATTGGTTGGAGAATGACGGAACGATTCACGCTGCGGTTCTCAAGAAACGAGAACACAAAGCCTGTTGCATCAATCGAAAACTGGCAAAACTTATCGGTGAGTTCTAAGCTTCTTCGTTCTCTGACAACAAGATATTCCCCAATGTTTGCAACTTTTCTGATGAAACTTTTTCACAACAAGAGTTGAATTGCTCAATCATGGTTTAAACTTTAGCATACAGCCAAAAAATATCCCCTTGGATGATTTACTTGCTCACATAGAAGGATCTTTGTATCCATTTGACATTCCCACTAAAGATTTTTTACAGAAAGCTTGTGAACATCAGATTAAAAATAACCTGAACCACCCGGTTTTCCAATGCAAGCTGTACTCACAGAATCTAAATCATGTTGTAACTTCTTTAAAAATGAAAAATTGTTTCTACATGAAAGCAGACAAAGGTAACCTCTGTGTCATTTTAAATAAAGTAGATTATTTTGATAAAGTAAACAACTTAATACCATCTGGGCCATATATTGAAGTCAAAAAGAATCCCCTCAATAAGCGAGTAACTCAAGTGAAAAAAGTACTTAACGATTGCTCATTCCTCAATGATAGAAAAATTATATTTAGACTTTCAGTGTCAAATCCAATTTTACCAATACTATAGTGCTTACCTCAAGTCCACAAAGTTGGTTTCCCCATGAGACCCATAGTTTCAGGCATAGATTCTCCCACATATCTAATATCTAAATGGCTGGTCTGTGAATTTAACAAACTGGATTTCCCAAGCCCCCATTCTCTAAAAAATACCAAAGATTTCATAAATAATATCAAAAGGCACATTTTCAGTCAAGGGGAAGTCATGGTATCTTTTGATGTTTCAAACCTATTTCCAAGTGTACCATTAGACATAACTATCAACTCGTTAAAAGTGTGGTTAACGTCATTACAATTGGATCCTAAGTTAATTGACGAATATTCCAGACTAACTGGCCTAGTCATGAACCAAAACTTTTTTCCATTCCAAGTAAAGTTTTTTCAACAAGAATATGGAACGGCGATGGGAAACCCCCTTTCCCCATTCATAGCAAACGTATTTATGACCCACTATGTGACAGAGATAAAAATAAATTCAGTTATTTCCCTTCCGTTTTTGTCGGATACGTGGACAATATTTTTGCAATTTTCGATACCACTAAATATAACACAGAGCAGTTCATCAATGACTTAAATAGCCTATTCCCATTGATCAAATTTACATACGAACTAGAAAAGAATAACCAACTCCCATTCCTTGATCTGCTATTAACCAGAAACACTAAATTAACATATGACGTGTATCGCAAACCAAAACATACCAACAACTACATGAATCATGATTCGTTTACACGTGACAGTCACAAACTTGGTGCCTTCCATGCCCTTGTACATAGATTAGTAAACATTCCCTTGAATAGAAAAACCATTTCAAAGAATTAAAGAACATCAAATTGATCGCGATTCAAAATGGTTTTAAAGATTCCATTATCGATAACTTAGTAAAAAAGCACAAACATAAAAAACTAGTTCAAAACACAACCACCCTCACACAGCATAAAATCCCTCGATACATCAAACTTCCTTTCCATCCACAATTAACAAAAGGGCTAGGAAAGATTTTCAAAAGCGTCCATACCAATATATCATTTAGCAGCAACAACAAACTAAAACATTTATTAGGTAATACTAAGGACACAATTGACGCCTCAAATAAGTCCGGCATTTACAAAATAAATTGTTCCTCTTGCAACTCATCTTATATCGGCCAGACACAGAGGAATATTAAAACCAGATACAAAGAACATGTAGCCCATTACAGGAATAACAGATCAGATAAATCGAGTATTGCCCTACATTTACTCAAGGAAGGCCATCAAACATCAGAAAACGAACTGAAACTTATCAAACAGACTCCTACCCACCTTTTGGATGCATATGAAAGGATTTTTATACATAAATTCAAGAAGGTCGTAGTTAACAGCTATAAAGGGCCGATTCCATTCTCTCCTCTTTACTCCCTTTTGAAGTGGTTTCCCACTCCTGTTTTCAAACACAAAAAATATCCGTTGGACTTAGTACTCACCAAGTGAACTTAGTACCTTCGTTGGACTTAGTACCCCCCCCTTTTTCATAGTCCGTTACCCAGAGACTTTTCACCTCCATATCACCCCCCCCCTTCCCTTCTCCTTCACTAATTACTCCTTCCAGTTCCACTCCTTCCCATTGGTTTCTGTTCGCCCCACCCTCTCCCCCTTCCTCTTTGCCAATACGTTTAAAGTACTCCTTCCCCCCCTTTCCATCTAATCCTATTGGTCCCCCAACTCCTACAACCTTTTCAGCCACAACATACATTTGGCATCTGTCTTTGGTGGTTTACTTTCAACCTTGTGTTGGAAAAATTTTTTTCCCCCTTCAGTTCGCTTCGTTCGACTTTGTGGTCGAAACACGTGTGTTCGACGCATATCCTCGTCTGTGCTCTATTTGTTTTCAGATTCTCCCAGAAGTCAGATTCTCCCTTTGAGTGAGTTGCAAGTTTCGGACATTCTTCCCGTGGATCATCCTGAATGCTTTTTAGAGCCACACTTAAACTCGACGCACTGTTTCTTCAAGGTGGACATTGAAGCAGAAGAGTCCCTTTTCACATTTTCAATTCTCGAATGAATTTTGGTCGGCATTATACCTTCTTTAAGTAGAATTTTACCACTGCACGATACTTAATATCTTCAATTTCTAACAACACAATCACCGCAACTAATTTAAATGACTGTCTATGGTGAACTACTGGATGGAATGGCTTGCAATTTCACACGGCATCTACTCGCAGTTGTGCCAAATTGAGTAATGATGCCATCTATGAGCGAATCTGAGAACTTTTCAGACTACCCTCTTACAATTACAAACACTCATGCCCTAGGTGGAGACATTAATAACAATAAAAAGGCTTTATTTGGGCAAGATTGAGACTGTGGCAGTCCCTCCTTTCATAAAACCCACCTAGGCAGGAATAGACCCCTAAACCTCTGGGCTGGCAGGTGAGGACATTACTTTGCTGCCACCGAGGCTGGCAGGGTAACATCCTCGCCTGTGAGAACTTAGAACTCGCTCAGTGAAGAAAAATATGAAATTTTCAGAAATGAATTGGTGAAATGGGACCTGTTCTTGCAAAACAATTTCAGGAATGACCAGTTCTACTTCTCTGTATTAAAGCAACTTCATTGAATAAGAACATAACATTTAAAATAATAGGTAAGAGAAAACTAAATGGCAACCAGAAATATTTTGTAATTACAATAAATTTATGGGGACACTGACATTTCTGATATGATGATACATGCATACTTAAACAAATAAGAGAAAGTCTATTCAATACTGAAAATAATGAACAAGATCTAATCTCAGCTTAAGACTGTTGATTCAACATTGTAAAGCTGAGTTTATATCTAGTTCATCAAGCACTAGCTAACAATAATGAGGACAATGACCCAGATGAAATTATGAAGATGTGTGCTATGAATGAAGCATAAGAGTGGGACTAGTGTGGCTGGTCCTTACATCTGTACCCTTGTGGTCCCAATTAAAACATGCATTCCTAATTAATAAAATTCATTCTCATCAAAATGATTTCATTTATGTCTTTTTAATTTTTGTGATTATAGACTGCCCAAGTCAAAGCGACATTATGATTTATATTGCATTTAAATATCTTTATTTTCTTATTATTGTTATAGGTAATCTCTTGGCTAAGGTAGGTTTTGGATGGACACAACTATCAAACAAATATCTTCTCTTTCCTAACAAAACACAACCCAATATACTTCTCTACAACAAAATCTCTCTACATTTCTGTATAATTCCTCCCTTCATCCCGCCCAACATCCCTATCATATTCCTGCCCCTTCCTCATTTGCCTAGCATTCTCCTCTCTATCACAGTCTTCAACATCCCACTGCTGATCAATATATTTCGCTTTCATTTTCCATCTCCTTATTTGCCACTTCCTCATTTGTTTTCCTTTCTGTCTACTTCACCTTCTCTATACCCACATTTCAATAACTTCCAATCTATGCCTATTCTCCTGCTTCAAAGACCATGTTTCTGCAGCATACATGACCACACTCCATATCAAAGTTTGAATGAGCCTTTTCTTAACATCCTTACTCAACGCCCCAATTTGTCATCAATTCCTTCCTGCTTGCAAAAGCATCTTTGCCAAACACAATTCTTTCTCTCATGTCTCTACTACTTTCATCACTTTCGTCCAAAACCCTTCTGAGATACGTAACTGTTGCACCTGCTCTAGTTTTTGCCCTCCTTTTTTAATGTTTAACTCAGCCTTTCTCTTTCTGGAAAACTTGGCCTTACTCTTCTTCCTAACACTGCCCATTCAGACTCTCCATCCCCCACTCGCACATGAACGAAAAAGCAATCATAGTTGAATTCATAGTTCAACCTTTGCAATGATATGAGCTGGTATAAGATACTGTCTCAGGCATTAGGTTATGGAAGTCTTTCATACTAGATGTAAATGAAGGAAGACTAACTAGGCATATTCCACTAGAATTTTTATTTTTAGTGGTGTATACCGTCTAAAATGTTCCAACTGTGCTGCCATATGCAACTGGTTAATGGGAAGGAATTTCACTGTGAGAATGGTGGAACACAGGACCTGATTTGCCAATAGAGGAAATACCTCATTTTTTGCCAAACATCTCCTTGGCCAAGGTCACATGAGCGACTTCCACCCAAAATCTCTACACCTAGAGAAGATGGGACCAAGATTAGACACTCCCAAGAGGTGAAGATTTTAAGCCACCCAATTTCCAAGTGTCGATGACCCCTCCTAAACCTTCCCTATTCCCCCCCTGATCTCTCCCACTTCCCACCGACTGTGACAGCTGTAAAAGTACGAACCTTGCAACCCCCTCCCACTCCCTCTGCCATCTATTCTACCCCCAGATCCAGACAAAACTTTCCCACCCATTGGCAAACCCCCTGCTACCACCCTCCTCATTTCACCTCCTCCTCCTCCACTTACCCTCCCCCCCCCTTCCCCGGCTTACCTCTTTATACCCCACCCCCCTCCAATGGCTATTACATTGTACAAATACGTGATCTGTGCAATAAATGCTGTGCAAAATGCACAAATGTGATGAGTGGGGACATCACTGGGAAGATGTGGAAGACACAATAAAGCAAGAAACAATGAGAAAACTAAAGAGCTTAACTGCCATGAGGACTTCCAAGGGTGCTCTAAACAGTAGAAAAGAAGATTAAATAAGTGCATAGCAATGAATGGAGAGTACTTTGAAGGGAAAACATTGATGTAGACAAAATTTTGCAAAATAAAGTTTTTATGGCCTCAATTCATGTAATTATTGAACGGAGTAGTATATCCTCTGTAATTCTCAGTGTCACCCAATTATGTCATCATGTGACAAAACGATGGTCAGGAAAAATAAAAATTCTGGTGGAATCTGCCAAGCTAGTCTTCTTTCATTAAAGCCTAATATGAGATGGTCTAAGTTGTTATTGTACTCGCATTGTTTTGATGCTTGGTTATTTTTAGAGATCTTCATAGTTGAACTGACATGATTTTATACTTACTAAGTTGTAAATAAATACTATTATTATTTTGATGATGACTAATTATGTATTTTTTCATTTTCAACACAATACCTAAATAAAGAGCTTTAGTATGTATTCCGTTTGACTATGTTAAATTATTACATTATATATTTCCCTTATATAGTAACCTCTTCGCGTTTTGTCATGATAGTGACATCGTTGTTTTAGTTGCCATATTACCTTATCCTTGAAGATTACACAGGCCAGCAGTGGTTTTGGTGTCGGAGCTTTTAATTCTGATTTAAAGAACAATTAGGGTGCTGAATCCAATTATGACACTAGTTTTTTCCTATCAGCTATAGTTTTCAAAATATAGATATGTTGTTACTTATGTAAAAAAATCTTCTACATGATGATATGGGAATATTATATTAATAATAAAACTCACTAAATATAAAGACTTGATTTATTTCAAGGGCTGTTAAATCACCCACAAACACAACAGAATTTTACAATACCATTGAACACAAATACTAAAATTTTTTACTGTAATAAAACAAAGTGAAAAGAAAAAAATATATAAAAACATCACTCAACACATCGGAAGCTTTTTTGTGCGATTTTCTTGAGTGCACTTTGTTCAAACAGTCTCGTTTTAAGCACCAGCAGTAATCTGCCATCATATGGTTATCCCATCTTACTTGGTAGCGAGCTTCCATTGTTTTTATATCCTGGTGAAATCTTTCACCTTGTTCTTGACTTGTGTCTCTTAAATTTCCAAGAAAATTGTCTAAGTGGCTGTGTAGGTAGTGAACTTTTGTGCTCATATTACATCCAAGTGATTTGAAGTTACTGAGCATAATGTTTACCAGCTCAATATAATTTTCACTTTTGTGATTTCCTAGAAAATTTTTTATGACCTCAACAAATGGCATCCAACTAATTTTTTCAATCTCATTCATTGACTCGACAAAAGCAGGATCCTTTGTAAGTTGTCTGATTTGTGGCCCCTCAAAAATACCAGCTTTAAGTTTTTCAATACTTATATGGGGCATCTTTAGTCTTAAGTAGCCGAAGCATGGTCCATCCTTGTCAAGAGCCTATACAAATTGCTTCATTAGGCCTAGTTTAATATGTGGAGGCGGTAAGATGATTTTCTCTCTTCCAACTAAAGATTCAGCAAAGATGTTTTCTTTCCCAACAACCAAGTTTTCTCTCTTAGGCCACTCCTTCTTAATCCAGTGGTTTTGTCTGTCCCTGCTATCCCAGAGACACAAGAAACAAGGATATTTTGTGTAGCCACTTTGCTGCCCAAGAAGAAAGTTCACCATTTTTAAATCTACACAAATCACCCAGCGATGTTCCTGGTATTTTATCTTCTGTAAGACCAATGCTATTGTATCGTATTCTTCTTTCATTTTAGTTGAATGAGCGAATGGTTGCGCCAAACCTGTTACCATTGTGAAGAAGTACACATTTTAAAC
This sequence comes from Hetaerina titia, assembly GCA_037158775.1. Taxonomy (NCBI): domain Eukaryota; kingdom Metazoa; phylum Arthropoda; class Insecta; order Odonata; family Calopterygidae; genus Hetaerina; species Hetaerina titia. Next base: position 111,986,945 of record CM073774.1, read on the forward strand.
TACGCTTGGAGCTATCAATAAACAAACGCCAATCAGTAGTATCATATTGTGATAGTAGTCTCATTTTTTGCAAAAGACCCTTAACATCTAAACAAAATGTAAGATTGTCTTCTTGAGTATAGAAGGGTAGCATATCCTTTTCCCTTGTGCGATAAAAACTTATTTTTGTACCGGGTTGCAGTAAATTCTTTTCATGCAGTCTTGATGCTAGTAGTTTGGATGCTTCCTTTGATAAGTTCAGTTCTCTAGCAAGATCGCTTAGTTCATCTTGATTAAATAGTTGAGGAATTGTTGATACCCCCTCGTAGTCACTGCCACTATCGTCAATAGAATGAGAAATGTTTTCAAATAACTCAAATTCTCTTAGATATATCTGGTAACGTCTGAAATATTGGGATCGGTATTTCTTTTGAATGGGGTACCGGGCGTCTAGCTGAAGGCGAATCTGGATATGTCCACTTGTGGCGATTTTTTCGATTAATTCCCGAAACATTTACTATGCAAAAATATCAGTCGTCAATATGGTTCACAGGTTCTCTCCACACCATTGGCACACCAAATTTTAGACTTTTCCTTTGTCCTGTTGTCCATTGCTGCAGATGTTCAGTACATGTTTTACACACAAAATGCGGTGCCCATGTTTTTTCTTGGTCACCAAGCTTAACACCAAAATATCCCAAGTATGCACGTTTCACTAAGTCTGTAATATTTTTCCTATTTTCTTTTACCATATATTCCCATGTATACTTATAGATTTATTTAACTTTGAAAATTATTTTCCGGAATATATCAAATATTAAAACAACTAATCGTAAGCTGTGCCATATCTAAAAAAGTAGAGCTGTTCAATAAAAACGGATTTCATATTTGGATTCAGCTCTACAAATATAGTTAAAATCAACACAAAGATTCCCGGCACCAAAAAAAATTTTTTTTTTGTAGGCCTGTGTTATTTTTAGCGTATATTTCTTGTGCTAGATACTCTGTCCAACTACCTGAATGAAATCCCTCTAGCAAAGTAGCAAATCCTAGTAGAAAATTTACAATAAATTTAACATAAATTATAAGCTTAGTGTATAGAGTTGCGTGATATTTTCATGGGTATTTAGCTTAACACTCGTTAAGCTTCCTATCTGTTTTCTGGTGTCTCTCCCCTGTGTATGAGTGTTGCATTAATTTTCCTTGCTAGCTCTTAAGTATATCCCTGGTACATACTACAAATATCCGTTATTTTATATAGCCTTTTGTCCTCTCTGTGTTTGAGCCCCGCTTCATTTTATATACAAACCCGAAGTAGATTTAAGTGTATTCCTCGCGGTATATAGATATAGTTTGAACACAGTCATCTCTCTTCGTATTTTAACCATTTAGCTTTAAAAATCACGCAAAATCTGTGGTATCACCCTTGGACTTCTACTCCCCCTTACTCTCCCTAAATTCCTTAGTTTCCCCCCTCCATTGTAAACTCCCCTCAGAGTCTCCTCCAAGGTCACCCTCCCCCGGTAACAGCTTGTCCCTTGCATGTGACCCACCAGCTACTTAACCCCCAACTGCGAGGGTACCCGACCCTCACTCGACCACTAATTTGGAATTAGCCAACACTTATGCCGAACTTACCTACATACTTGAGCTACTTGAAACTCGAGCTCGTGAATGCATTTTCCACACCACGCGAGTTATAACAGTATAAAACCTAGGCTTTAAAACTTTTAAATAGTAATCTAGAATAGGATGGCTACCCGAGGGTCTTCTGTCCACGACTTGAAAGTAGCGGCGGAGAGCGAGCTCTTAAGGGCCCAAGTCACCCAGCTAGATAGGATAGTGGCGGAGCTGTGCTCCAAGCTGACGGGGTGGTGTGTGGTCGTCTCAGGTGCAGGGGCTTGCTCCGTTGCCTCCCAGACCGCAAGCAGCACCACCTTGCTGTCCCAGATGTGTCCGGGTGCAAAAGCTAATAAGTCGGTCGTGGAGGCAATGGTGGCGACCCCTTCCCCTCAGCCGGAGGAGTGGGAGATGGTGACCAAGAGGTGCGGAGCGGCAGCGAGGTCGATTCTGGGAGAGGAGGCGGTGGAGGCCGCCCCCATTCCTATCAGCAAAAGCTTTGCGGCGCTGTCCGAGGACGGCGTCGAGACGCCTGTTTGCACAGCTGCTGAGAGTGCACCCCGATCCTCTAAGTCCTACATCCCTAGGGGTAGTCGCTCTGGGAGGGGGGAATCTTATCGCTAGGGAGTTCTAACATCTGGCAGTTGGTGGCCCAGTTGTGGGGAAGGTCGGAGAGGGACGTGACAAACCAGGAGGTTACCTCCTACTGTATGCCAGGGGGGTTAATTCTTAATGCCACGGCTGCAGTAAGGGCAGTGGTCTGGGGTACGAATTGGTAGCCCATGTGGGCAACAACGATGCCTCCAGGTACAGGTCCGAAAGGATTTTGAGTGCCTTTGGGGACCTAAAATCTGAAGTGGATCGTGTGTGGGAGGCATCTGGTGTAGACTTACGGTTGTCCATATGTAGCATTGTCCTGTGGACTGACTGTGGTGCTTACGTTTGGAGTCGTATTGAGTCTCTGAGAGGAAGGCTGTGGAAATTCTGTAGGGACATGGGGGGCGAGTTTGTGGACTTGAGACCGGTGCTTGGGTCATGTCCCGCTCCCTTGAACCATTCCGGGGTCCACTACACCCCTGAGGCATTGGTTCGGGTGGCTCATAGGATCTTCGAGCACTGTAGATATTTTTTAGGCAAATGTGTAGGTTAGGTATTAGAGTAAATTGCCCTAATAACGATATTATAAGGTGTAGGTCAATTAGTGGGTCTCACAATTTTAGGTTGCCATTAGAGATTTTTCCAAGTACTAACACTGCTAATGAGACAAAAGAAAGAATTACTTATCACAATATAGACCAATTGAATATTAAGACACCAAAAAGACTAAATAACATTCCCAGAAAGCATACCGCAATGCATGCAAAGAAGGTTTTAGACGAGGAAATAATTTCTGTAGCAGTAGTTAACTGCCAAAGTTTAAAAAATAAAATACCAGAATTTCACCACCTCATTCATTGCACGGAGTCAGATATCATTACAGGAACTGAAAGTTGGTTAGCAGATGTCATTGCAGACAGTGAAATATTTCCCAAGTCCTTCACAGTTTATAGAAATGACAGACAGAATAGAGCTGGAGGAGGAGTGTTTATTGCGGTTAAAAAATCTAGCATCAGTAGAGCAGAGTTATTTCCTGATACCAGCATAGAAAGTGCTTGGTGCTCAGTGAAAACACCCAGAGCGAAAAGAATATATATCTGTGCGTATTATAGACCACCCCACGCTTGCATTAACTCAATACCAGATCTAGAAAGACAAATACAAAGCTTTACATTCCACAACAATGAGCATAGCCTAATCATTGGTGGTGATTTTAATGTTCCCACAGTAGATTGGGATTCGAACAGTTTTATAAATGAAGGTAATGACAAGGATTCACATGAGTCCCTCTTATTTACGTTCACCTCGAATTCCCTACATCAATTAGTCACTTCACCAACAAGCAGAAAGAACATTCTTGATTTGTTAGCCACAAATATACCTGAAAAGGTCTTAAATATAGCAGTTGTTGATGGAATCAGTGATCACAGGGCTGTAAACGCTAAAGTTTCTAAAAGCGTAGATAAAGTTAACAAACCTAAGAGAAAGGTTTATTTGTTCAATAAAGGTGCCTATGATGGCTTAAAATGTGAATTAAAACGTTCCTTTTTTATATTTGACGAATTAAGCAAAACTAGTAGTGTCGAGGATACATGGAATAATTTTCTTGCGATAACATGTTCAGCAATACAGAGAGTAGTAGATATATAGTAGTAAATATTAGTAGTAAATATTAGTAGTAAATATATAAAAGACAATAAGGAACCCCGTTGGTACAACTCTGAAGTACGCAAATCTCTCAGGTGGCAAAGGGTGTGCCATGCCAGAATGAAAAACGCAGTTAAAGATTCCTCCCCTGATAAAATCAACGAAACCATACAGAATTACAAAGCATCTAGGTCCACTGCCAAGAAGGCCTTCTGGAAGGTGCTAGCGGAAATCAAAAGGAAAAATTTAGGCAAACATTTAAACGATAATCCAAAGATGTTTTGGTCCTACGTCAGGGAAGTGCAGGGAAAAATGTCCACCGTAAACTTAACGAATAATGAAAAGGGGGATAAAGTAATGAATAGTTTAGATAAAGCCAACATACCTGCACGCGTGTATAAAGAACTCTCGTCTGAAATTGCCCCTTATCTTGATATAATATTTAAGAAATCATTAGCAGAAGAAAGCGTGCCAAATGGCTGGAAGGTAGCTTGTGTAACACCCATATTTAAAAACAGAGACAGGGAGGACCCCAGTAATTATAGGCCAATATCGCTTACCTCCATCTCCTGTGAGATTCTTGAACACATCCTTGTTAGTTCCATAATAAGGTACCTCGATAGCCAAGATTTATTGATTAATAACCAACACAGCTTCTGTAAGGGTAGATCCTGCGAAACTCAACTTGCACTTTTTGTACATGATATATTGAACTCCGGTGAAAGTAATATTCCAGTTGATGCGATATTCCCAGATTTTAAGAAAGCTTTCGATAAAGTCTCCCATTGCAAATTAATAGCGAAATTGGAAACTTGTGGAATACACGAGAGTATTATTAACTGGATTAAACAATTCTTAACTGATCGTGTCCAAACAGTCATCCTGGATGGTGTATCATCCGATACTGTCAAGGTCACGTAGGGTGTACCACAAGGAAGTGTCATAGGCCCCCTCCTATTCCTTATTTACATAAATGACCTCAGTACCGTAGTTAACAGCAAGCTCCGTCTTTTCGCCAATAATGCAGTAATTTATGGGGACATTCAAAGTCAGAAAGACAGAGTCGTGTTAGCCAATGACCTAGATGCAATTTAAAATTGTTGCGACAGATGGCAATTGGAATAATATTTGAAAAAATGCATAGTAATACATTTTTGGGAAAAGAGTAATTCCCTCCCTTATAGTTACAAAGTTAAACAAACCAAAATCGCGAGGGTAGATTCCTTTAAATACTTGGGTGTAATAATTACTCACGATCTGTCCTGGGGAAAACACATTGAGAAATATGCGGTCGTGCTAATACAAAATCGGGATTTGTGAAAAGAGTGCTAGGTAAATGTGATGAAAAAGTGAAGGAATGATGTTTCCTTGCCTTGGTCAGGCCCCACCTAGAGTATGCTGGTAGTATATGGGATCCTCAAAATATAAATTTGATTTTGGAATCAGATCGAGTTCAGCGGAGGGAGCTAGATTTGTCAAACAATGTTATGACCAACACAGCAGCATATCTACTTTGTTAGACAATTTAGGTTGGGATTCTCTTATGCAGTGGCATTTACAATTTAGATTAAACTTATTAAAAACATTTAAAGATGGGCCCTTTTCCGATGACTTTAAGAATATAATACGAACCCAAACGTATTACGGTCGGAGGGATCACGAATGTAAGATTAGAGAGACTGCAAGACTGACAGGTTTAAAATGTCATTTTTCCTAGAACAATAAGAGACCAGAATGCTTGTAGTCAATAGTATATATATATAATGTAAATGGACTAACTAGTCGACACAAACATAGAAACATATAAAAGAGGTACTCACTGGTTCTCGCATTTTCGGTGGTGCAACCACCTTTCTCAAGAGGAATTAGGAACAGAAATCAGAAACTCAGAAACAGAACAGAGTTCTGTTCCTAATTCCTCTTGAGAAAGGTGGTTCCATCACCGAAAATTTGAGAACCAGTGAGTCCCTCTTTTATATGTTTCAGTTTCTGTGTTTGTGTCGACTAGTTAGTCCATTTACATTATTGTGCACGTTTGTGGGATTTTCAAGAAAGTGACTATATATATAATGTAAATGGACTAGTAGACACAAACACAGAACCACACAAAAGAGGGACTCACGGGGTCTCGAATTTTCGGTGGTCCAACCACCTTTCTCAAGATGAGTTGGGAACAGAACTGAGGCAGAGGAGGGCCTGGAAGCAGTGGATAGAAGGAGAAGGGGGGAAAAGTATGCAATGGGAGGGGTTTGGAGGGATAGTGTTAGGCACGGGAATTTTAAAATAGGTGGGGATGACATGGAAGTTGTTGGGGGCGGAGGAGGATGAAATTATGTATATAAAGGGGGCAATTAGTGTCTAATATTAATACCTCGGCGGTTCCAGGAATTCAAGAGTCAGATGAAAGCTTGCCCTAGTGTTTTGAGTTTCAGTGGAGGGTCTAAGGGTGGGAGGGATGCTAAGATGGATACTTTATAGCATTGGTCAAAGGGAGTGTTGTGTTCGGAGGCATGTTTGGGGATTGGGAGCATACCAATAAGGGAAGAATTGTTACATGAGGCTCGATGATTATTAATTCTAATATTAAGGGGTGTGGTACACTGTCCAATATGAAAGGCAGGGCAAAGTTGGCACTTGAGTAGGTATACAACATTGCTGGAGGTACATGAGGAGTAGGAAATTGGTGGGAGAGAGTTAAAGAGCAGGTGGGAGAGGGATAGGATTCTGGTTTGGAAAATAGGACATGTTTTGCATCTAGGTTTATTGCAGTCTGGGAGTGATTTTGGAACAAGGCAAGGATTTCAGAAGTGGATTGGTAGATTTTTAGAAGATCTGATAGATTGGCAGGACGTTTGAAAGTGACAGAGGGGCATTTGGGGAAAAGGTTGGTGGTGGAATTGTGGTTTTTGAGGATAGGATAGAGGTCCTTTAGGATAGAACGCAGAGATTCTAGGCCAGAGAGAAACTTGGTACAAATTGAAAGAGGGTGGTTTTTCGTGGTGGTGGAAGGTCTGGGAGTATAAGTATGTCTACGGATCCTCTTATTCAGGAGGGATTCAGGATAACCTCGTTTGAGGAGGGAATGGTGTAAATTTGAGAGGAAATTGTCTAGGGAGTCAGGGTCATTGCAAATTCTGTGTCCCCTTATGAACAGGGAATAAAGAATGGAGCATTTGGTGTGATATGGGTGACAACTGTTGAAATGTAGGTACTGTTGTATATTTGTGGGTTTTATATGTACATACGTGTGAAATTTATGGTCTATAAATGATATGTTTACATCTAGGAAGGTGATTTGGGAGGAGGAAACCGTAGACGTGAAGGAAGTAGAGGACGAAGCATTTAGGTTGGAAATGAAAGTTTTCAGAGAATCAGGACCATGTGGCCCGAGAATAAAAATATTATCAATATATCTTAGCCACAATAGCGGTTTCAGGGGTTGTTTTGACAGGAATTTACTACCTTGAACAAAAAGTTCTCGGAATAACCACTGTGTGGCGCTCCCATCGTTCCGATTTGAGTTCTGTTTTTTTTGTTGAATTGGTACATCTGTTGTTGATATTCCCTTTAAATCTTAGTGTCATAACTTGACATTTGCAAAAGTTACGTAGCCAAGAGTACATCTATCTCTGTGTGTGTTGGCGATTTTTTACAATTGCAGAAATGGATTTAAATTTGCAACAACGAACTTGTATTAAATTTTGCGTAAAAAACGGATTTAGTGGCGCACGGACGTTGGAAATGTTGGAAAAGTGTTTCGGCAACGATTCTCTAAAAAAACGGTCGTTTACCAGTGGCACGAGCGGTTCAGAAGTGGTCGTGAGTCAATCGAAGATGATGAACGCAGTGGCAGACCATCGACATCGAAAGTCGGTGAAAAAATTGATAAAGTAAAAGAAATGTTGGTCAATAACTGCAAATTAACCATCAGAGAAATAGCAGAGGACTTGAACATTGCCTATGGATCCGCCCAAGACATTGTGGTTAATGATTTGGGTTTCCGTCGTATAGCAGCAAAGTTGGTGCCAAAAGACCTCAATTTCATGCAAAAAAGAGACCGTGTTGACGTCGCAAAAGACATGATTTGCGAGGCTGAATCCGATCCCACATTCATCAAAAGGATCATTACTGGAGACGAGACGTGGGTTTATGAGTACGACACGCAATCCAGACATCAGGCAAGTGAATGGCGCTCCCCAAATGAGCCGAGACCAAAAACACCACGTCGTTTTCAGTCAAAAAAGAAGGCAATGCTGATGGTTTTCATGGATTACAACGGTGTAGTGCATCATGAATTTTTGCCAGAAGGCCAGACAGTAAAGAAAGAGTATTATTTGGGCGTTATGAGACGTTTGCGTGAAGCAATTCGCCGAAAGAGACCAGAAATCGTCGCACAGTGCGTTGAGACCGTCGCACAGTGCTATCATTATTCGTAATTTTTTGACGAAAAATGCAACAAATACCATCCAACAGCCACCGAATTCACCTGATTTGGCTCCCTGTGACTTCTTTCTGTTCAATCGAGTTAAAAAACCATTACGGGGAACGCGTTTTAGCAGCCGAGAGGAAGTAATGGAAAAATCGCAGGAAGCACTGATGGACATACCGAAAACCGAATATAAAAAATGTTTCGAGGATTGGATCAAGCGCTGGCATAAGTGTGTTGCAGTCGATGGGGATTACTTGAAGGGGACAATATAGATTTAGATGAATAAACTTGTATTTTTAATTTTCTGAATAAATTCCGGGAACTTTTTGAACAAGGTAGTATATATATATATATCTTTCGAAGAAGACGGAGTTCGAGTCCGTCGAAATTATCGAGATATTACATGTGAGTTCCTTTTATGTGTTCTCATGTTGTGTGTTGTTGTCTTAAGTTATATATATATATATATATATATATATATATATATATTGATACAGGTTACCCCCACCCTTACCTCACCTATTTGAAAAACCCCAACCCCCTCATCCCTTACCCTTTTCTCCTGGTGCTACACCCCCTGCCACACAACTTTTTTGGTGGCTCGCAGGGTATTTATGTAGATGTACAAGAGTTGAACATTGGGTAACATACATAATTCTAGGTTATAACTGGGAAAGAGGTCTAAGTACATCTGTAATGTTGGGTTACCGCATGCTCTTGCTGCAACTTTGTGCTCACCCCATGTGGTGTGTCTGTTTAGGGGCTGAGTCAGGCAATTTGCCCATCTGTCATTTTCGGCATTCTTCCTTGGAATGGTGATTACCCTAAGAATAACAGCTACCCCATAACTTTAACTAGAGAGTGAAAAAATACAGTAATTGACCTTACGTAAGGTCTAGAATCCCTCCTTTCTCTCAAACCCTGACCTCTCCAAAATTTCTTGCATTGCATAATTTAATAATGGGTCTAGTCAAGAAAATTGGTGGAGTTTTCAGACAGTGGACATTACCTCAGGTTCTTCATCAGGTCAGGTTTTAGATAACTGACATTTATGAGAGGAAATTCAAAACATGATTACATAAGCAAGGTACTTAATTTTAGAATCAGCTTACTTATTGGCAAAGTCAACTTGAAGCATTCCATAACCTTCATCTTCAATCCGGCCAGTGGATGAGACATGTAGCCTTGGAACAATCTCCCTTGCCTCTGGCCATTTAGGTAAGAGGCTCTCTGGGCAGTACTGCCTTGAAAATGTCACCACTCCCAATGGATCTACAGAATGAGGAGAATGTGACAGAGATACTGTAACTTTTCTAGCATAATATATAAAGGTTGTGATCATAACTTTGGATTACACACAACAGAAGGTGTTTACATCTAAATACTAAGGTTAAGCACTGAATGTGCATTACCAGTTGAAACTGCTTGAAAATGTGTGTGTGGATATTGATACCAAATAGAAACTAAGATCAATTTTAAAATGAGCACTATAAATTAGTTGAAATCTGTTTAATTTTATAGAATAGATAAATATTTCTAATATGACCAATCAGGTCTAACATATTCATGAAAAAAATTTAAAGTGCAAGACACAGTAGAATGTGTTCCTATGTGAAAAAAACTGTGGAAAGCTTTCCTGACATGTATGCCACTTTGTTAGCATACTGCTTCATTTAATATGCACAAATTATAAGTATTTGTAAGAAACTGTAGGTGTAGAGAGAGTGAGACGTCCCATTTTGTTACAATCTATATAAATGGGGAGCTATATGCAAGTGTACTCCCTCTATCTCTCTATGTAAAGCACCTGAATTGATTGTAACTAAACAAAGAATTCATAATCCCTCAACTTTTAATTCTATGCCATTTTATAAAATATTATTTTACCTTTCATTTATGATTCTCATACAAATTTAAAATATAATATTTTATTAAAACCCCAATTATCTTATGCGTGGGAGTAATTCTGAGGAATTCATTTCATAGAAGAATCAATCATCTTGGCAGTTTAAGTCACCCTATTGAAATACATTACACTATTATAATTGAGGGAGAAGCTCACCTTTAGAGCAAACTTGGCGAAAGTAATGGATTAGGCACTTCAGCTTTTCTACTGCTATTTGTGCCTTTGGTTTCCACTTGTGACCTTGAAATAACCTATAAAACAGAAATTAGGAAATAAAAATACAATTTCAAATCATTAACATGGTATTCAATGATAAAAAGGGGTATGACATTCTTAACAATAAAACATATGCTAAAATAACACTCACTAGGCAATTTAATTTCAGCTCCAAAAACTATTTGGAACAGCCTCAGAATCCCAAAACATGCTGTCTGGATATCACTCGAATACCTTTCTCTAGCACTTCATGCTAAATACACACTATTGCCAGCTTTTAGCACTCCATGAGAGGAGATTTGCTCACTTTGAATGCTTTGATTGCATTTCTTCAATATGTTGGTTTTTCAGGAGATTATTCTCCATCATCACCTTGTAATAATCTTATCCAACAAAATAACTAGCCACATATGATTTAATGTTTAGGCATTCAACAAATCAATGACGGTCACACCTTGAGAGAAAATCTATGCAAACCACAACCACACCACACTCATTCATTCTTTAAGCTGGATGACTGATCTAAAGATAAAAGTAAAATGGAAAATAACTCTCAATCTCATCAGCTGTAATAACATGCACAGTTTTACACTGTTAAGAAACTAATTAAGACAAAAAATAAGTGCATCACAACAAATATGAAATTGATGCAATATTTGTCATGAGTATGAGGCATAATTTTATTTGCATTCTGAGGATTTGCATGCACATAAAAATGATAAACAGGATTGCAATAGAATTTAATATTTATTTTACTGAACATTTGTAATGTTAAGAAATAAACATAAATAGTTTTAGAAGAGAAGAGTTAGAAGACATTGGCTCACAAGAAGTAGAATAATCTTCAGGAGATGAATAAGAATATCTTTATCAAGAACAAAAATAACCTCCAATTACAAAATATGCGAAATGATAGAAAATAAAAGCAAGGAGTTAGAAAATTAAAAAAAAAAACAATGCATTGAATTTGATCTTTTCAGCCGCACAAAGAGTAAAATTATCAATACAACATAAATATTTAAGTCCTCTGGATTCAAATTCTGGTCAAGGTGAATGACTTTTTTACGCATTAACATTGATGCAGTTTAACTTCAATTATATCTGAGTTTTAATATGAATATTCAAAACTACCCCAAATTGACACCTAATGCAGAGTTACCATTATGTTAAATTTAATTACTTTTCAACAGCTCTTTCTGAGCATACCTGCAATTGACACTGGTATTCAGTTTCCATAAATCATGGTGATGCCCAGTGACCACAACTGACAATTGTACACAAAATCTGTCCAAGTCAAATGTCTGCCAAAGTCTAATATGCATAATCTGTAGTTAGTAGAATGTCTGCTCACAAGAGGGGATGACCTCACCTATTGAAGTTAATGTCGGGGAATGTTGAGTACTCGGAAGGCTCTCGTGCAGTGTTCCTCCTCGGAAATGTGCAAAAGAAAGCATTTGCCAAGAGTGAGGCCACCTGCTTCTGAGTCAGCGAGATGGAGGCAGGCCTGCGGCGCCTCAGGAGGGGGATGGCACTCTGCACGAGGGAGGGAAGTGAGAGCGCCAAATGCACCATCCCTGGGAGGATGCTCTCAAAGAAGTACTCACTCTCTGAGGCATCCAATACCTTCAGAGAAAAATTAGAAACTTTTTGTCAATTGGTGGAGACATATCAGACAGAGAAAATCATATACAACATCAGTGCCTTCCGCACGCCACGTGGATCTTGTAGGCATCAAATTCAAATTACAAAATTGCGAGAAGGTCAAACAAACAATTACCTGAACAGATTTTGGAAGTCTATTACTTAAATCCAGCCTCTCTGCAACACAAATATGATTGAGCGAAAGAATGTTTACTATGCATTTATTTATTTGAAGAAAGTATTTGACAGGAACCCTTCCATGGACTACTACCTTGACTTGGTGGAAGGGCTTGTGCGTTCCGATGACCCCTAGAGCTGTGCTGGTGGGAGAAAAAATAATTACTCCTGGTACGGTTACCCATGCCAAATAGGTCGAAGATTACGAGCCAGACGAAGTAGTCCACGCAGCGTCTGTTCCTCAGTGAGGCGGCTGCAAAAACGTCTGACCCCAGTGGGGCGGCCATTAAGTGATGGTGTCACGTTAAAAACATTATTGAGAAAGGCAACGGGAAACCATCTCAATTATTATTCCCATGAAAAATGATGGACACAAGACAGAAATTGAGTTCTGGCAACTGCAGGACTCGGCCCAAGCGGCTGTGTGTCATGCCCGGCAGTGGGTGAGGCAATGCTTCAGCGGTCGTCGTCCCACGAAACCCTTGCGGGGGAAAAATAACAGCAGCAGGATAGAAGACACAGAAGAAGACAAAAGTAGTTAGAATAGGAACATGGAATGTTAGGACTATGTTAATGACAGGAAAAGTAGAGAATATTAAGCAAGAAATGGAAAGAGGTAAAATAGATATTTTAGGTTTATGCGAGGTAAGATGGAAGGATAGCGGGTATTACTGTAGTGATAATTTTAGAACAATATACAGCAGCGAGGACGAGAGCCAATGAGGGATTGCATAATAATAAATAAAGAAGTAGGAAAAAGTATAGTCAACATAGAGCAAGCAATGGGTAGAATACTACTAGAAGAGATTGAAGCAGAACCGACGAACATGGTCATTGTTCAGGTATACATGCCACTGAGCAACCATTTGGAGGAAGAAGTCAATAGGATGCATGAGTTAGAGGATATAATCGTGTGTGTTACTGTAGGGAAACATTTGATAGTGATGGGAGATTGGAATGCAATGGTAGGCAAAGGAAGAGATGGTGATGATGCAGGGGACTATGGTTTAGGCACGAGGAATGATTGCGAGGAGAAAGCAATTGAGTTCTGCAGGAGACAGGGGTTAGTCATAACCAACACATGGTTCAGAAACCACAAAAAGCCCATGACCCAAACCATGTCCCAGGCTGCTCAGGTGCGAGTGGGGAATGGAGACCCCAGATGGACAGTGCTAAGAAGAGGTGTAAGGCAGGGTTGCCCATTATCACTTGTGCTGTCCAACGTATATGTGGGTGAAATAATTAAAGAGGCATGGGAAGAACTGGAGGTAGGAATGAAAGTCGACTGGTAATTCATAAAATCAGTTAGGGTTGTCAGTTGGCCAAGCGGTTGCAAGCATTGCTGAGTGAATTGGAAATTCAGTGCAATATATATGGGATGAGAATCAATATTAATAAAACAAAGGTTATGCGATTTTCCAGAAAGAAAAGGGGTAAGCTAAATATTAACCCTTTGCACTCAAGGCCTTTTCTGTGCGGACCAACCAGCACCTTGAGACGTTTTGTAGTGCTTTTAGTGACTTTATTACTTCTAAAATAAAATGATTTCAAAGCAAAAGCAAATTTCAAGCCCCCAAAAAAACAGTTTATGCCACCATTTCAAGAATTTTCGTAAGAAACAGTATGTTGCGGCTAATTGATCTGCACAATTGACACCACCCATATGTTTTATACAATTTATTACAAAATTAGGCTTCTTGGCGGTAACTTCAACACCACCTCATAACATTCTTCTCACAGAAGTCATTCCTGCATTGTTCCAATCCGTCAAGCACATGACAACCCTCTTGTTTTTCCATGGTAAAACTAATGTATTTCCCTTGCGGGATGCTACTGTTGATTTCCGGCCGAATTTTGGTTTTTTGATTTGGTTTGGCAAATGCTTCCTATTTGTTAGTGTTGTTCCTGAAAAGTGGCATTTCAATTTCAATAACTCTTCAGCTAGGATAAAGCTGGTGTAGTACCAAATTGGTTTGAATAAAAAGGTATGTAACTGACATCATTCCGTGACCAGTACTCTTGCAAATTCTTGAGTGGCATTGTCCCCATATTTAAATCAAAAAATTCAACTTTTCTGGGCTCTTTGCCACGGTTGTCAGGTTGAAACTGAGACCGAAAATGCAATCCGGTTCTTAGTTGCGTACTAATTTCAGATAAGAAAGTCTTCTCTCCATTTGAAGGAACTAAGGATAAGAAAGTCTTATCTCCATTTGTATGTTGACATATTGAGCAGCAGTGGGATGTTGAAGATGGTAATTTAGGGGAAAATGTTAGGCAAACGAGGAAAGGGCAGGAATAGGATAGGGATGCTGGATGGGATGAAGGGAGGAAGGAAGTACACAGAGATGAAGAGTGGGCTGATGTAGAGTAGGTTGCTCGATTGTGTTTTTTGTTAGGAATCACAAAATATTTATTGGCATTTGTGTCCATCCAAAAACCTACCAAAACTGGTAGAATACTTTAATAAATTTGACAGGAAAATAAAGGAAAGTTGCAGAATGCCTTAGGAGAGTACGGAATGAATGAGGTTCCTGAATGACAAAGACAATGCCTTAAAATGTCATTAAAAATGCGAGAGTGAATGGAATGTTGAGTGACCAGTGTAATATAATCCATTAAGTGAAAGAAGAATGTGTGATGCCACCATGACTGTTCAATGTATTTATGTATCCAATTGACACTTCATACTAAAGAGTCACAATTCTGCAATCAGGAATATGGAACAGTACTTAAGTCTTAACTTTGATTCCACCTATCAAATGGCCAAAAAAAAGTATCAATCACAGCAATTAAAGATAAAAAGGCATTATTTTGATCTTAAAAAATTAATTAGGAAGGGAAATTAGACAAATACAATTTATTTTCCAGATAAGAATAGTTTTAATGACCCAGAGCCAGAAAATTTAATACTGCCATAAATACATGACATCTACTGACTAACATACAGAAAGCAGCCAAGAATAAGTGACTAAAAACAATAGAGAAAATGTGATACAAGAGGAACAAGTTATCAAAGAAAGCCCTAAATCTGATACAGCCCAGAGAAAGGAAGATGAAAAATAGGAAGCTGAATGAAAGAAATTAAATTTGAAATGTTGAATTGAATAAGTTAACTACAAAAACCATTGGAAATTAAATGAGAAATAACAAGTTAAAAGGAGCAGAAATGATTACATAGGATTGAAGCCAATAAATAAGCTGCAATGGGAGCTGTCACCAGAATGGCTTTGAGTACAGTCGGATAAGGGTTGATACGGAGTTGAAACATGCAATAGAGTATAACAGTTTTCAAGCTAGCCTCACCATTGTATGAAAAACTCCAGTCAGGGCAAGGAGCTTGCCACATTGGCACAAGTTCTCTTTAGATCACTCAAGTTAACCCACGCCTTTTTATGAGTATCCCTGGGATACCATCTAATCCAAGACTAAATTTGTTAAGGAAATTGTTGATAATATCTACATCCACATAATACCCCGCAAGCCGCCGCAAGGGCGTGTGGCAAGGGGTGTTAGGTCACCACCCTAATATTGGTCAGTTCCATGGCTGAACACGAATAGATACAATGAATTGCATGTGTTAGGAATATGAGAATAATTGGCTGAATTGACTGAAACTGTGGGATTTTGATGGGATAGGTAGACATGATTCAGAATGGAGGCTATTTTAGAGTAATCTGGAATAAAATTTCCAGCGGAGTCATGCAGTTGAAGATCTCTTTGTAAATTATGTGTACCCTTGGACTCGTTAATAATTTTCCAGATCTCTCTAAATTTATTATCTGCATTGTTAAGTCTTTGGTTGTTAAAAGACTTTTTAGCACAATGGAAACAGTGATGGAAGGACTATAAAAAGATTTAGCATGCACTAACTGGAAAATCTTTTAAGGTCTTCGACATGAGTTAAGACCTTCAAGGTGCACTGGTGAATGGATTCTTTTTCTGTTAGTTAAAAGAAATGCAGCAAGCATAATCTTAAGTTTAGACATGTACCTCAGAGAATTATATACACTCATTATTACTCTAGCTGGTGTGGATAAATCAAGTTTGGTAAAATATTCATGGCACCTATTAATCAACAATGGACACTTTTACTGAAAATCGGAGAAAATTAAGAGCTATTAAAATTGTAACACCTTGATGAACTCACAGCAACCACAATACCACTGTATGTATTGGTCTACGGAGCACAGGTTCATTTTTGTGAACCTGTAACTTAAGGCCTATTTTGTACCACTAAACCGCCAGATTGATGTTTAATTATATATCAGTTTGTGTCCTCTGAAAATAGCTAACTTTTGTTGGTTTACAGAGGTATAACATATTTGTACAATAAATGTTTTAACTTTAATATAAATTAGATATGATAAATAAAACAGTTTCTGGTGTAACTTGGTGGAAAATCTTCATATTGACGTTTTAAAAAAACATCAATAGATATGATAATTATAATGGCATGTGAGACATGTCAAAGAAGTTGGATAGAAAGTGCAACATTTATCAATAAAATGTGAATATTCTTCCCAGCAACGTGTCACATTGAAACTACAGTAATCCAACAGGGGGTTACTCATATGTCAATTTGTGAAGGCTGAGCCTTAAGGCAAGTGGAACTCAGATACTCAAAAAATAGAAGGAAAATAACCTTCATTAAGGCATACCAAGATTATTTTTTTTTGAAACTACAACTGATTCCTTCACTGAAAGTCAACTTTCAGTAATTTCATATCGTCCTCTTAAAAACTTTTGTGAATTTGTTACAACAGGACTCAACAGATCAGCTGAAACTTGTAGAAATTGGTAAGTAATATCTTATATAATGTTAGGTATGTGATTTAACATGAAAAATAATAATAAAATAATTACCATGTCCAAAAAGTAGCACTCAATACCTCCACATCAGTTGGAAAGCTTTCAATGCTTGAGATTAATGAGCCATAACAATAATGAGAAATAATCTATTGTGAGCTAATTATCATGAAATATATTCCATTCATGAGGAGTTAAGAAAACAATGAAAAATTGGGACTTCTTGTCCATTTTCCTAAATGAATGATAATTGATCAAAGCCTCGTTGGTGATGGGTACCCATCTTTTGTACATACTTCTTCAAAGAAATGGTGAATTCCAGAAAAATCCCACTTTTGCCTATATCTTGTATTGTAGGACAAAATTGCATCTTCAAGTTCTCTACTACACGTGATCTCCTTCGACAAGGCTTCTTTAACAAGTTCCCATCGTAGTTTCAACACCTTTCCATTTGGCTGCGAATAAGGAGAGAAAAACAAAATCACACACAACGCTAGATGAAAACATATTAATTTTCTAAACGATTGAGATGAAAGGAAACTTTACGACGGGCCTACTTTCAAAACCATAATGATAATATATTTTATTAATGTATTTATAAAAACTTATACGTTAATCCCACCTTAAAACCAAACACCCCCAGACTCTTCAGTGGCTTTCTTACCGTGTCAAATGGATAAAGACTATGGTTGGAAAATGGCATTCGAACATGATGGCTGTCCCAGCAATCCTTGTTCGAGCCAACAAAGGGGTCTGGACATCTACCGCTAATTACTGGTAGCTTAGGAGAAAAATATGCTGGGTATTAAATTTCCAAAACGTATAATTGAAAATAGCGTAATAATCAAATGAATATCATCGATTAAAATCGATATGATTTTCGGTTTTCGTTCCTTAGTTATCAAGAATAGAAATGTTTTATCTAACAGTCTCTCAAATCTTAACGTACCTACCTTGAACAATACGGAATGAGATGAGGATGGCACAATCGGAGGCATTGTATCAGGTCCAAAAAGTTTGTAACTTCCCCTGGTACCTTCATTACGAACTTCGGACCATGAGTAACACGGCCGACTTCGTGATTCTGGACACTTTTCTTCTTCCAACAAAATCCGCGACACATCGTCATCTGACAATTTGGTATTTTCCATCACCTGACACTTTTTCTCAGGAGGCTGACCATCTAACATAGTAGTAACATGAATCCAGCACTAGCCATTGATTAACTTTTGCATCAATTCAATTTCTACGAATCCGATCAAATTACAAAATGTAAAGCAGGTCTACAACCGCACGAAGAGTACATATAATCACAACAAACGCACTCCAAACGTCATCTGTTTTCTATGAAAAATTTGTATGAAAGATTATGGAAAATTGATTGAGCTGGACGCTAAACTTGTGTACTCTTGTGGTTTTGCATAAATTAAGTATGTGTTTTGGCACTTTGAAAAGGCTATGTCACTTTGGACCCCTCACTGCATTAGGTAAAGTTATATGCCTGAGAAGGTGTAGCTTTTTAATCATGTTAAGATTGTACACAGCTCGCTAATTTTAATTCGACATGATTCCTCATATGATCTACATCACGTTGTCATTACACTAATCTTACACAAACAAATTTTGACACGGAAAAACATATTTCTTTGATGCTGTAATGTTTTCACACCATTTTCCAGGTATCATAAAAAGTATATCGTTTATGGCCGTTCATTGTTGCTCTATGTGGTGGCCTCCTTCGGCATCTCTCGCGGGTTCTATTAACGTCGGCTGTTTCTTAATTTTTAGCGCTCTTACTATTTATAATTTTTTAAGTTCCATTTATGAAGGACCAGGATTCCTTCCAATCGGTTGGAAACCGGTGAGTGTTCAAATATGTCATTGCTTTGAATTTCTTTGATGATTTCATTCGTGAATTGTATCTCTTGTAAATGTTTGCGGGAGAGTTGTATGTGTACGAAATGATGCAAAAATTAATTATGGAATTTTACTTTTATAGGAGGTAGAAGAAGATACTGAATTTTTACAATACTGCGGAGTATGTGAGGGTTTTAAAGCACCCCGTGCTCATCACTGTCGAAAATGTAATTAATTCTTTCTCTCTATCATATTTAATTTTTTAAACATTTAATGATACCATTTACTTTATTTCTACTTTTTGAAGGTAGGAGTTTTCTTTAGCTACCCCTGTAATTGTAGTATAATATTTTAAGTTGCATCTTGGTTGTTCAATGTTCCTCTCATTATGATATGTTTTACTCTCTCTGCAAATCTGCAATTGCTACATTTCAATTATTATTATTTTAGGTAATCTACCGGTTAAGGTAGGTTTTTGGGTGGACACAAATGCCAATAAATATTTTGTGATTCCTAACAAAACACAATCCCGCAACCTACTGCATATTAGGTCCCTCTTCATTTCTGTGTACTTTCTTCCTCCCTTCATCCCGTCCAACATCCCTATCCTTTTCCTACCCAATCCTCGTTTGCCTAACATTCTCCCCTCTATTACCATCTTCAACATCCCACTGCCGCTTACTGTACGTCTTTCATTCATCTTTCAATTGCCTCCATAGGATTTCTCCCAACAAACCCCTCTCCTCGCCCACCATCCCTATTGCTTCCTCATCTGTTTTCCTTTCGGTCCATTTTACCTTCTCCATTCATTTCCACACCCACATTTCAAAAGCCTCCAATCTCCTTCTATCCTCTTCCTTCAATGACCATGTTTCGGTGCCGTACATAGCTACGTTTCATATCAAAGTTTTTTCAAGTCTTTTCTTTACCTCCCTACTCAATGTCCCCATCGTCAACTCCCTCCTCCTTGTGAAAGCCTCTTGGTCTAGCGCAATTCTTCTCCTTGCATCCCTACTACTTTGACCGTATTGTTCCAAAACACTTCCAAAGTACGTAAATTGTTTTACCTGCTTTATTTTTTCCCCTATTATTTTAATATTTAGCTTAGCCTTTTTCTTTCTGGAGAATCGCATAACATTTGTTTTATTAATATTGATTCTCATCCCATATATATTGGACTGCATTGGAACATCCTATATAATTGCACTGAATTTCCAATTCACTCAGCAATGCTTGCAATCCCTTGGCCGACTGACAAACTAAAGCTTGGTCATTCGCAAACCTAACTGATTTTATGAATTCCCCACCTACTTCCATTCCTACCTCCAGTTCTTCCCATGCCTCTTTAATCATTTCCTCCACATATACGTTGAACAACACCGGTGATAATGGGCAACCCTGCCTTACACCTCTTCCTAACACTGCCCATACGGACTCCTCGTTCCCAACTCGCACCTGAGCAGCCTGGGACATGTGCAGGTTTCGGATGGGCCTCCTGTTCCTCCAATCTATTCTTATTTAATGCAATATACTCGTTAGTTTTTCCCAAATCACTCTATCAAATGCCCTTTTGAAATCTACGAAACAGGCAAATATGTCCTGATTGTATTCTATATTCCGCTCGATTAGTGATCTTATTACTTCAATGGCATCATGTATAGCTCTCCCCTTCCTGAATCCAGACTGATCATCCCCTAGTAGTCATTTACCCTACTCTCTATACTTTTGTCGATGATCCTGAGAACAACTTTAGCTGCCTGGGATATCAAACTTATTGTTCTGTAATCCTCACATGATGTGGCCTTTACCTTTTTCAGAATAAGAACTAACTCTGGTCTCGCAAAGTCTTCCTGCCAGATTCTTTCCTCATAGATGTTATGATTCAGTCCATAGAGAGTCTTCTTCCCACATTTTCCTAAACATTTCAATCGGTCCACAGGAATGTTATTTACCCCCATGGCCTTATTTGGTTTCATCTCTCTTAATGCCCTTTCTATCTCATCGTCAAGTATGCCTGGACCTAAGCTATCTTCTTCCAAGTCATGTTCCTTTCCTATGTCTAACATTGTTGGCCTAAGTTCTTTACCATACAGTGTTTCTATGTATTCCTTCCATCTCTCTTGGATCTTTTCTGTGAACTATTATCTTACCTCGTTTATCTTTAACTGCTAGCACTTACCTTTTTACTTCCTGATAATAACTTAATTTTCCTGTAGAGCACATCAATTTCACCATGCCTCTGTAAACGTTCCATATCCTCGCATAGGGTTTTCCACCATACTTTCCACCATCTTACCCCACTTATACTGGACTGTTAGCACAGATCTTGCCTTCTTACTTCCCGATAATAACTTAACCTTGCTGTAGAGGGCACCAATTTCATCTTTCTTCTGTAAACTTTCCATATCCTCGCACTACGTTTTTCACTATGCTTCTTTTGCGTTATTAGTGGCGTCTCAATTTATTGTTTCACTCTTTATACTTCATTTTGCCTAACTCGGTGTTTATATTCTTCCATCTTCTTCTCTCATCCATCATTGCATCATCTCTATAGTGACTTTTGCGGCTTTCGATATCACTTTCTTGATACATTCCCATTTTTCTTTTATAGTACTCAGCTCTACTGTCGTCCATGATTTTCTCTACAGCCTGCTGGTACTCTGTCCTTGTCAATCCATTTAATGCTTCTACATTCCATTTCATAGCTTGCCGCCCCTGCCTTATCTTTTTGAAATGGACGCTACATTTCATAACAACTAAATTATGGTCAGAGTCTGCATCCGCTTCCGGGAAGCTGTGTGAATTTATCACACTGTTCCTAAACCCGTGCCTAACCAGAATATAATCTACCTGATACCTTTTGAGTCACCTGGAATTTTCCATGTATACCTATGCCTTTTGTGGTGTCTGAACCATGTGTTGGTTATGACTAACCCCTGTCTCCTGCTGAACTCAATTGCTTTCTCCTCGCAATCATTCCTCATGCCTAAACCGTAGTCCCCTGCATCACCACCCTCTCTTCCTTCACCTACCATCGAATTCCATTCCCCCCATCACTATCAAATGTTTCCGTACAGTAACGCACGCGATTATATCCTCAAACTCATCGTACATCCTATCGACTTCTTCCTCCGTATGGTTGCTCAGTGGCATGTATACCTGAACAATAACCAAGTTTTTCGGTTCTGCTTTATTCTCCACGAGTAATATTATATATGTTGCTTTCTCTATGTTGAGTATGTTTCTTTCTACCTGTTTATTTAATATTATGGCAACCCCTCGTTGGCTCTCGTTCCATCTCTCGCTTAATATTCTCTATTTTGTCTGTCCTCAACATTGTCCTAACATTCCATAGTTCCTATGCTAACTAATTTTGTCTTCTTCCTCTGTGTCTCCTGTCCTGCTGCTGTCAGTTTTTCTCTTGCAAGGGTTTCATGGGATGACGATCACGGAAGCCTTGCCTGCCCCGTTGCCGGGCATGACACACAGCCGCTAGGGCCGAGTCCAGCAGTTGCCAAAACTCAATTTCTGTCTTGTGTCCATCATTTTTCGTGGGAATAATAATTGAGGTGGTTTCCCGTTGACTTCCTCAATAGTGTTTTTAACGTGGGCATCATCACTCAATGGCCACCCCACTGGGGTCAGATGCCTTTGCAGCTGCCTCACTGAGGAACAGACCCTGCGTGGACTAACTTTCATCTGGCTCCTAACGTTCAACCTATCTGGTATGGGTGACCCTACCAGGAGCAATTACTATTACTTCCGCTAGCACAGCCCTTAAGGTCATCTGAATGTGCAAGCCCTTCCACCATATCAAGGTTGTAGTTCATGGGAGGGCACTTCATTTATAATTAATTAATAATTTGAATGTCATTATTCATTCACTAAGTTAATGATAATACTTATGAATAGTGTAATGTATTAGTTTTCCATATTTTTGCTGATCTATTGACTTACTCTCCTGAGTTACTCCATCGAACATAATGGAAACTTGCATCTAGGTACAAAGTCTGCACAGAAAATATTCTCTCTGAGAAAGTAGCACGTTAGCTCTCCCATAATCCTGTGTTTATAAAGATAGATTCTTAAAAAAGTTCAATTCAAAATATATAGTAATCAGTGCACTAGCCCTAATACTTCACACTATATCAGATCTTTAAACTGCATTCACTCAATCACCTTCATTCCATCTAAAATGGTGTATTTTTCTCCACCCTCTACATTGTTTGCATATCACCCATGTATCACAGCTTCCAACATTGCGCCACCAAATGAAAACATTCTGCACCTACCTTGCCTGCTGACTTTGAATTTTTGCCAATGATTCCCTATAGTCTCCACCATGCCAAGTTCTTCATTGTTTGTTTTCTTCTTTGTAGATTTAACCATTTTCATACTGCTCCACATTCATGTTTCAAAAGCCTCCAATACACAAGTGTTACCTAGCTTCTAAAACCATTTTCCATGGCATAAAAAAACCAGGCTCCAATTTAAGTTTTCAATCCCATCTAGTGGCAGTGGGGCAAAGTGTTCGTCTGCCAGCCCAGAGGTTGCAGGTTCGATTCACATTTAGGTTGGTTTTCCTCCACCTTGAGCAAGGGTGTATGTAATTGTCCTCATGCTATGTTTAGTGGTTAGGTGGAAGAAGGGATGATAGCAGTCTCAATCCCCAATTAAGTCATTAAATAGATAAAAAAAGATCCATGCATAGCACTCCTGGAATGATTTCACTCCTCCTTGTGAAAGCTTCTCTATCTAGCACAATTCTTCTTCATGTATCCATACCACTTTGATCATTTTGGTCTAAAACTTTTCCAAGATAGGTACACTGTTCACCTGCTCAATTTCATGAACTCTTGTATAATTTAGCTTTCATCTTTCTCGATAACCTCTTAAATGTAGTTTTTGTGTATATTTAGTCTCATCCAATATCTATCGCACTGACTTTCCAATTCACTCAGCAGTTTCCCAGAAACTGCAGGAGATGCAGCAACAGACAAGCCATCTGCTAATATGCATTTCAATGCAACCATTTCAGAGTGTAAAAATTATTCACCTTGACTGGGATTCGAACCTAGATCCCTTGGTGTCCAGCCACATTGAAATGCATATTAGCGGATGACTCCGTAAAAAGTTACTGTCGCGGCATCTGCCGCAGTTTCTTGGAATTTGTCAAACAGGCTAAGTGTTTAAAGTTGGGTCTAACCTCATGGACTGTGGCATGTTGTGCACAATAACGAATGCCGGTGACATTGTATGCTTGGTATTTCATCACAACACTTTGTTCCTTTGAAGTCCCCAAAATTTCAGAGGGTAAGAGAACGTCTTGATAGCTTAACTGGCACTCAGCCAGACATTGAGGGATCCGGATTTGAATCCCGGTCAATGCAAATGATTTTTACACTCTGAAATTGTTGCATTCACTCAGCAGTCTTGGAAACCAATTGGCTTGCTATATAAACAAGGCCTGATCCTGGGTAAAATCAATTGATTTTACGAGTTTTCCTATGATTTTCATTCCTATCTTCAGTTCTTCTCTTTAATCAGGTCACCCACTAATACATTGAAAACTCAGGTGATAATGGACATCCCTTTCTTACCCTTCTTCCAAACACTGCCCACCTGGCCTCTCCATCAGAATTAAAAGAATACATCCTCATTGCATTCTATCTTCCTCACTGTTAATGACCTCATTAAAGATTGCATCACTTACATCTCTCCCATCCAGAAGCCAAACTGAATTCCTAACTCATCTCCTCAGTAATCATTTGCCCTCCTCTCCAACCTCTCATTGATTGTCCTGAGTACAAATTCAGGTTGTAAAATCACACTTATTATCATTTGGCCTTTCAAATTTTTTGAAATGGAAACTAACACTGATCTGATGAAGTATCTCCTAGCCAAGCACTCCATATTAAATGCTTATAATTAGCCCACAAAAGTTTGGCCACATTTTCATGAAACTTTGAGCAGTTCCATGGGGATGTAATCTCTCCCACTGCCTGATTTTACTTAATTTCCTTGATTGTAATTTCTATCTGGCCATCTTATTGTTCAATATTATTGCAACTCCTCATTGGCTCTCTTATCTCACCTTGTATTGACATAAAATATCTATATTTTTTTAATCCATCCATTTCTTATACTTTCTAATTTCCCTGTCCTCAACATTGTCCTAATATTGTAAGTCCCTATCCTAACTAGTTTAGTCCTCTTTGTTGTCACTTCTGTCTTCCTTGCTGCTGATGTTGATTTTGCTCTGCAAGGATATCATGAGATAATGATCAAGGAAGCCATGCCTCTTCCACTTTAAGGCTCGACAGATGGCCAAGTCCTGTGACTGCCAGGAAGCATGCTCCAATCTATGACCATCACTCTATAGTGGGATAATTAATTGAGGTGATATCATGATGCCTTCCATGATAGTGTTTTTAATGTGATGCCATTACTCAAATGACTGCCCTACTGGAATCACATGTCTTTGCAGTTACCTCCCTGAGACACAGTTACTGTACAGACTACCTTTAATGTGGCTCCTCCCCTTTGATGTGTCTGGCAAGGGTGGCCCTATGAGAAGCAATTTACATTGATCCCTCAAGCACAGCTCTAGGGGTCATCAGAAAGTGTAAGGTTTTAGTCCATGGGGAAGAATGCTAACTTTTCAATTTCAAATGAAAATACCATCCTGCATGCTATCATTTTTTATCTTCACTTGCTAAAAGGTTGGTCGATGAGAATCCATATAGATATGTAAATATCTATAGATATTTAATAATATTAAATATGCTTCATTTAATATTTTTCTGTTAGAAATGGAGCGCTGTTTATTCAGTGTGCCATTTTACGGCAATTATTTCACTAACCTAGCCTCTATACCTCTTGCCTAGACAACTTGTATATTTATTGGTCCCAACCTCCCTTCTTTGAATGTGATTATGAGACTGTGGCAAAAGTCATTGTGACATCCAAATAATAAACCCTTGGGTCCAAATGAACCAAATGTTTATCTTAACATGAATGTTTTACCTGCTTTTCTTTCACATACTGCATGACTGTTATACACACAAACTGCCACATTAAGTTTATTGCCTTTCAAGGCATTATTCACTCTGCAAGCATATGCATGTTGATTTAAAAAATTACATGACTTGTGTCTCCAATAGAACGTTGAATCAAAATTATCAATGTATTGATAATCAGGAGCCATTTGATATGATAATTATCAAATGATTTTTGAATGAAATTCATTAATATGAAATTTCCCAATACATATGTCTCAGCAACAATATTCATACAGGAAAGGTACAACTTGATATGCAACTTCATTGTGGAATCTGTTTTTGATCATTTAACAAAAGCATGGAGAGATATTACAGATATTTTTAAAGTTACTGAGTGAAATGAATTAAGATATGTATATAACTATATGAATGCTCCTTGGGGAACTCAAGACTTGAGGGGCAGGTGAGAAATCTGCATGGATGGAGGGGGAGAAGCATGTGAGGAGGTGAATCATAGTGTATGTGTGGCTCTGGTGTGAGAATGTGACCTGCCGTGTGAGGATTGATCATTTTTAAAGCATTTCATAAGCTGCTCTATTATTTATGCATAGTGTGACATGTAGTATAACTATTATGTTATAGCTATGACGACATGACACACTTTCTGTAACTATATCTGTTGGACTGTTTTTATTTAAATAAGTCTCAAGCTGAGTCAAAGGAATGCATAAATGAAAATAAATTGCCATTTGATCAGAACTGTTCTAGTGAATATCCACTTAAGGATATCTGATTAAAAAAGAGACTCTAGGACTAGTAACTTCATAATATTTATTTAATTTTTTCATATGAATATATCTTTTTGCCTCCATGGTCTCCTATGGATTTCAAATGACATGAATTGTAATTTTAATCAGAGTGGAAAATACTTTTTCTGTGCCTGGGGAAGTCCTCAGGAATTTGTTACTGATCTTCTCCATTGATTGCCAATCAAATTCCAAAAATTATTTGTATTTATCAACCATATTTATGCATACTTCTCTTGCATGTGGGATGTTTAAAGGTTGGCATTTATTAATGGCTTGACCAGGGGAACCCTTCCAGAGGGATCTCTAAATCATTTGCAGTTTAGTTGTGTGCAGTCCTAGCATTTGCATGGCATCCCTTGGTTTTGATCCCTTCATGAATAATTCATATAATGTATGGAATAGGAACAAGGAGAAAGGAAAGAGAGATAAATGTTCCCTCCTTTGTCCAGTTTATGACAAGGCCCAGGGGACAAAGCCCAAGGGACACAAATGCTCATAGAAGAGTGAAGATGCACTGTTTAAAGCGTTTGTGTGCCAGAATTATTTATTTTGTTGTGAATGTCTGCCAAGGTGTGCTTCTGATTCATGATTCTTATCTCTCACCCAGGTGGGCGCTGTGTCCTCAAAATGGATCACCACTGCCCATGGATCAACAATTGTGTTGGCCATCGGAATCATGCGCATTTTGCTGCATTTCTCTTGTTTGCAACATGTGGATGCTTCCATGCAGCCATTATCTTTTCGTGTTCACTCATACGAGCTTTTAATAGGGTAAAATATGTAGAGTTACTCTTCAAAGGATGTTGTCTTTAAATGCATGGCTTTGATGGAGTGCTTTTGGGATGCTTTTATTTGTTGATGAGAGAGTTCAAAGCTTCTGCTCTCGTGACTATTTGCTTCGTATACTCATTTTGCCTCTGATACTTATAAAAAACCATATTACCAAAGACCACCCAGAAATTATTGAGAGGCATGGCGAAGGGAAGAGCCAATGATGAAATCCTTACATTTTCAGGATAATAGCATGTTGTGATCTAGGATACTGATCAATATTTTAGTATTGGTGGCATCCTAAGGGTCAGCATGATAGGCAAAGTGGTATTGGTATCAGGGGTGGGTAATCTGTGGTATTCTTTATGTGGGAATGAAACCACAGTACTTCTACTTAACAGTCCAGTGGCATAGTCAGTGTTGCAAATCATAAATTGGGAGAATGGGGGAAACTCAAAATGATGTTATGCAATCCCTTAAACATGTCATTCCTATCACCACCAGTATGTTATGAGCATGCCCCTTTAAAATGACTTTCTGACACCTAAGTCATTCCTTACATTAATAAGTTTTTCTTTATTGATTAAATTAATTGTAGTCATTCATCTATTTATATAATAAGACTTTTATAAGGAAGGGACATATGGAATTACAATAGTTAAAAAAGAGAACTGGAGTGTAAAAGAAATTTAATAGTATAATACTAAGTAGTGCGAGGGTAATTTGAAAAGTTCTCAAGGTGAAATAGAAATGAATGACTTACTTCCGTGTAACTTTTTCATGTTTCGATGTAGTGTCCCTGTACACTAATGAACTTGGTCCAGCAATGTTTCAATGTGTTGATCCCATCTTGAAAATTACATTCCTTAAGGTCTGCAAAATTCCTATCTACTTTGGCTGTTAGTTCTTTGTCTGAAGAGTCTCCAACCACTAAGGAAAATTTTGAGCTAAGGGAAGAGATGGAAATCTGATGAAGCCAAATCAGGCGAATAAGGTGGGTGTGGCAACAATTCGTATCTTAGTTCACGTATTTTTGCCATGGCGACGACATGTGTGTGTGGATGTGCATATCCTCGATGAAAGATGACTTTCTTTCTTGCCAAACCTCGTCTGTTTTCATGTACTAGGTACACTATAAATATAGAATGAATATAGCTACGGTTGTGAATCAATGAAAAGCAAGATAGCCAAGAACGTTAACTTGATTGGCACTAAGTGGTAAGGGGGGGAAAATAAAACAAGGTTACAAGTATGGGGAGAAATAGGGAATACACACTAGGTCACTTGGGTGTGTTTGGGAGACAGTGACCCACGTGTACCTCAATCACACACAAAAGGAAAACTTAATAATGAAAAATAAAACAAACTTACAACCACTCGATCACTAGGGTGTGTTAAGGAATAACAGTCGTTATTCGTATATACAGCATAAGGAAAGCAGTCCTGGATCACATTCACACACACACACTCAGAGTTTACAAGGATCCCTCCTATGTCAGTGACCCATCAATCTCACAAATAAATGCAAAATTATGAAACAGGTTTAGCGATACAGAAACGACTTACAGGGTTTGTCCGGAAAATAAGTGTACTGAGCTCAGGAAAAAAAATTTATTACACTTTTACATATCTTAAGCTAATATTCCTCAAAATAGGACCCTTGTGAGTCGATACACTTGTTCCAGCGGCGTTCCCACTCCTGGAACGCTCCCGCGAAGGCATCATCGGGAACCTCTCCAAGACACGTCGTCACGGCCTCTTTGACGGCGTCCAAAGTCCCGTATCACGTTCCTTTCAAACTCCTCTTTATCTTCGGGAACAGAAAGAAGTCCGGTGGTATGTGGATCATTTTTGCAGTGATCCGCAAGTTGTGTCGCGATTTCCAAACGATTGAGTCTTTGATCATCACTGAGCACTTTCGGCACCAACTTTGCACAAATTTTTCGCATTTGTAATTGGTCCCTAATAATCTCGTGCACTATTGTTTTTGGCACATTACTGCTCTGCTATCATCTGAACACTAAGACGACGATCAGAGTTCAGTACATCGCGAACTTTTCGCACATTTTCGTCGGTGAGTGTCGTTGGTGGGCGTCCAGGCCGTGGTTTGTTGTCGACCTCTTCTCTGCCTTATAATGCAACCATTTCAGAGAGTAAAAATCATTCGCCTTGACCGGGATTCGAACCCGGATCCCTCGATATCCGGCCGGGTGCTTTATCCACTTAAGCTACCGAGACGTCCTCTTACACTCTGAAATTTTGGGGCTTTAAAGGAACAAGATGTTATGACGAAATACCGTACATACAATGTCACTGGCATTCGTAGTCGTGCGCGACGCGCCACAGTCCACGATGTTAATAAAGCCAATTTCAAACACTTAGGCTGTTCATACCTTAGACAAATTTCAAGAAACTGTAACAGTAACTTTAACGGATCACCCGCTATGTGTGCATTAAAATGCAACCATTTCAGAGAGTAAAAATCATTCGCCTTGACCGGGATTCAAACCCCTCCACGAACATCTTGTGCCACCGAAAGATCATGTTTCTGGACATGGCTGACTCCCCGTAAGCCTGGTTAATCATACCGACAGTTTCGGTAGACGATTTTCCAAGCTTTACCGCAAATTTGATGGAATAACGCAGCTCCAAAAACTTCGGCATCGCGTTCCGTGACGTGGGTCGAGCGTAGAGGTTCGCGTTAACAGAGCTCCTCACTACACCACAGCTCAGAGCCGACTGCCTTTTTCAGCGTCGCTTGCCAACATACCCCCTTCCAATCGCAGCCCGTCAGAGCGGTGCTGGGCGCGCCTGGAGCGGCGGGAAAAAATCCGCACACTTATTTTCCGGATGAACCCGTATATTAAGTAATGGGACTGGCAACATAGCATTTGATCTGGCAACACCGGAGGTGCTGGGCTTGTAGGGGCGGCAGGGGAACATGTGGTCCGCCTTTAGTACAGGTTTGAACTCACTCAAGTCATTTGTTTGTCCATAATGATTTGTTTTGTGAAACACTTTTTTCTATTGTGCTCTAAAAATGAGTGACATCAATTTCGATGTGCTATCAGGTTTTGCTTCAGACTTGAGCACAGTGCAACGGAAACACTAGCTAAACTTCAGCAGGCTTATGGAGATAGTATTTTGTCAAGAACTCAGGTTTTTCAGTGGTTTAAGGCATTCTCAGAAGGAAGAGAGTTGATTGAAGATTATTGAGACAATGCACACCCACACACGTGTCAATGCCATGGCAAAAATACGTGAATTAAGATACGAATTGTTGCCACACCCACCTTATTCGCCTGATTTGGCTTCATCAGATTTCCATCTCTTCCCCAAGCTCAAAATTTTCCTCAGTAGTTGGAGATTCTCTTCAATCAAAGAACTAACAGCTGAAGTAGATGGGAATTTTGCAGACCTTAAGGAATATAATTTTCAAGATGGGATCAACACATTGAAACATTGCTGGACCAAGTGCATTAGTGTACAGGGACACTACATCGAAACATGAAAAAGTTACACTGGCGTTTATTTCTATTTCATTCTGAGAACTTTTCAAGGAATAATCCACATGAAAGAGTTCACAGAAAGATACCAATTAGTGGCAAAACAAGTTGTGGGTGCTTCACCACAACACAATGCACCCTTTCCCTCGGCAGTCATTGTCAAGCAGCTTTTGTGTAAAATGGCCTGCTGATGCTTGAACACCCAATGAGGAATGTGCAAAATCAAAGGCTATCAGATACATAAAACTAATTCAAGGAATTGTGGGAGATGCCATGACAGCAACCTTTAATGGCATGTTCCGCTAATATGCAAAAATCTCAATGTGTAAAAATCACTTGCCTTAACTGGGATTCAAACCCAGATTCAGGTCCTGGATGTAGCGTGGCTTGCATGACTATGAATGTCAGTGACATGGTATTTTGTCGCGATATTATTTCCTTTAAAGCCCTAAATCCAAGAAGATGCCTTGGTAACATAACTGGCCAAAGCACTTGGCCAGACATCAAGGGATCTGGGTTTGAATCCCAGTCAAGGCAAATGAATTTTGTGCTTTGAAATTTGTGCACATAATACTAAGTTTGGCATTAAGGGCTAACCACCAGTCTTGTGATCATGAATGTAGTTACCACAATGCACACCATTTTATCATTTAAAGATGTGTCGTGCTTGAAATCTGAAATTAGAGTTGGAATCTGGTGAAAACTGATTGAAGAGATCTCAAAATATTCAAAAGGATAGTTTTTGTTAACTAACCAGTTACTCATTATGCTACAGCATCAATGAATTGAATCACCATGAATGTCTTGGTATGATTGCCTGTGGTAAAAATAAGTTGAACACTTAATCTTAGCTAATGAATTATTCCAAAACAATCCATTTAATGACATTTTTTTTTTTTTTTTTTTTTTTTTTTTTTTTTTTATTTGCCCAGCAGATTTGTACAATTGTAAAAAACAAGCACAGATATAGGACACGTCAATGTTATATAAAGAAATGATAAATACTAAGTACATGTTTAAATACAAAGAAACTCATGGGACAAGAAGTTCATTAATAGAATAAAACATTTTACAGAGTAAATATTTCTGAAGGTTGAGCTTAAATATAGGCAGCTTATGTTGTGCTTTCAGTTCTTTAGGAAGTTTATTAAAAATCTTGAGGCCCATATGTTTAGGTCCATGGGCGGTGGTACAGGTTCTGACAAAGTTTTGGTGGAGGTCAGCAGAATGCCTTGTGTTATAATTGTGAACGTTGGCATTGGAAAGATAACTAGAGAAGTTGCTTTTGACATACAAAGATGCGCAATACATATACACGCAGGGGATGGGTAAAATTTTCAATTTTTTAAAGAGGGGACGACAGGATGCTGCATGAGTAGCAAAGCAAATAAGTCGGATGATCCGTTTTTGAATTTTAAATATAATATTTGCATTAGGTGTAGGTCCCCATAAAAGAATACTATAAACAACATGAGAGTAAAATTCACTAAAATAAAGAGACAATAAGACCTCAGTATTGACGGTATGCCTAATGAATCTGATAAGATGACAGAGTGAACTCAACTTATTACGAAGTTTGAGAATATGGTCATCCCAAGACAGACGACTGTCAATAGAGATGCCTAGAAAACATGATTTACTTTTTTGTACGATAAGTTCGTTATCAATATTTACAGTTATGCAAGCAGCTGATTTATTCTTATTAGCAAAGTAAATTAAAGAAGATTTACTAACATTGAGGAGGAGGGAATTGAGGAGACACCACTCATGTAGCAGCTGGGTAACGGAAACAGAGGTTAATATTAGTGTGTCTACAGAGGAGGCAGACACGAGGACATTTGTGTCATCAGCATAGACGACAGGCAGCACGCCTGGTACAGAGTTCAGTAATGTTGGTAGATCATTTACATACATAAGGAACAAGATTGGGCCCAGGACAGATCCCTGGGGTACACCACATAGAACACTTTTTACTGGAGAAAGGAACTCTCTTCCTTGTTTACTTAAGGCTACACATTGTTTTCTGTCCAGGAGATAGGATCTAACCCAATCTAGGGAAGTCCCTCTTATTCCCAGGCATTCAATTTTTCGAAGTAAGAGGTTGTGATTGACAGCATCAAACGCCTTTGAAAAATCGAAAAATAAGGCAAGAGATTCAGATCTATTGTCAAGATCAGAAGTTATTTTGTTAACTGCTTGATATATAGCTGTGGATGTAGACCTGAGTTTCCTGAAACCGTGTTGGTTGGGAGAAAGTAAGTTATGGGATTCCAGAAATAATATTAAGCGATTGTAAAAAATCAATTCAAATATTTTACCGAATTGGTTGAGCAATGAAATGGGCCGATAAGAATTCATATCATCTTTAGGTCCTTTGCCCTTGTAAAGGGGCAAGACTTTCGCTACTTTCAAGGTGGCAGGGAATTTCCCTACCTTTAGAGATTTGTTAATTAAAAATAATAATGGATGCTTAATTGCCTCGTAAGATTTCTTAAAAATAGTGGCTGGTATTCCATCAAGACCTGCAGAGTATTTATTACTAATTTTGGACATTGCCTTAGTTAATTCATGTTCCGAACAGGGATATAAGAATAGCGAGTTACAAGAGTTGGAAATAAGGGGATATTTGCCACTGTTACACTGATTTGTAGGAGTTATCTGAGATAGGTAATGTTCATTGAGGGAGGATGCCATCTGTATAGTATTTTGATTGAGCTTTCCAGAAGTATTACGAAGTACAATGTCAGAGTTGACATTTGAGATAGATTTGGATTCATTAATCATTTTCCAGGCTTCCCTAGATTTGTTAGAGGCATTAGTAATTCGGGAATTGTTATATGATCGTTTGGCATTGTAAAGAATAGTCCTGTATTCCTTTTTCATGGTGGAGTATTTGTGTTGACTGAAGGAGTCAGTTTTATTTCTAAAATATGCTGCTAAATCTTTCATGTACCTTGCAAGATTACGAATTTCATCGGTAACCCAGGGTTTCTTATTATGATATAAAACTGAGGTTTTGAACCTAATTGGCCCAATGGGAAAACAAAAATTGAAGTATTCAAGGTAAGTAGAATAGAAGTAAAGAAAGTTGTCGTCAAAACAGTAATCGCTGTAAACATTCGACCAGTCATGGGAGCTTAGCCGCTCAAAGAAGTCAGAAATATTCTCATCGGAAAATTTTCTTCTGAAAATGGTCTTGCTGTTACTATTATCACTGAAGGTGAAAGTGGCTAGAAGAGGAAAATGGTCAGAAATATGAGACTCGATTGTTATGGTTTCAGATAACTCTGCACTGGAATTTGTAAGAACTACATCTAGAAGAGTAGAAGTAGTTCTGCAAACTCTAGTGGCTTCCATATTAGTAACAGAAAGGCCAAAGGAAGACAGAATGTCGAACAGATCATATTTAGCTTTAGAGCTTTCTAGTAGGTTGCAGTTGAAGTCGCCAGTTATAATCAGCATTGGGTTAGGAATAGACTTATGGATTAATTCCAACAATGTATAAAATTTAGAAAGGAACACGTCAAAATCACTGGCTGGAGAACGATAAATCGTAACAATTATATAATCACGATTGTTTCCTTTGATACGAGACAGACTGGACTCGAACAGGTGATCTTCATTAAGGGGATTGGAGAACTGGATAAGTGGCACTGAGGAATATGTCAGTCTCACAGACACTAGGATTAATACACCACCATTTTTACTTGTTGCTCGGCAAAAAGCATCGGCGAGAACGTAACCAGTAAGTCGGAACAAAAGCAGTTCCCCCTTCTGAAGCCAGTGCTCATTTACACAAATCACATCAGGGTTATGTTCACTCGTAAATACTTCAAGGTCAATCAGTTTATTGCGCAAACACTGAATGTTAATATGGAGAATCTTTAATTGCGTGGTTATCCTGCCGCAATTTCCGGGCGGAGTCTCCGAAAAGAATAGTTTCCGATACAGATATTTTTTGGCCAGAACTCTGGGGTAAGGAGCTTTTCACGTAAATCTTGATTCACAGACAAATGAAAGGAGGCGTAATTGCCTCTGGTTACCTTAAGTTGCTCAATGTCTACAGCAGAATCAAGAAGATCCGGCAAATTAACCTTCAGATAGGACATGATTTCGTCTTTCGTCGTGTCAGGAAGAAAATTCCAGACATGAACATGAGAACGCCGCGAGATGCCGGAGATAGAGCTTTTGTTATTGGAGGAGCCCATAATAGGTGGTCGGCGTCGCCGCCTTTTAAC
Organism: Hetaerina titia; assembly: GCA_037158775.1. Lineage (NCBI taxonomy): Eukaryota > Metazoa > Arthropoda > Insecta > Odonata > Calopterygidae > Hetaerina > Hetaerina titia. Next base: position 112,022,145 of record CM073774.1, read on the forward strand.
TTCAATGAAGCCGTCGTCAGGAGAACTGGAAGGAGAACTGGATGGAGGACTAGGTGAAACAGCTACACTCGGCTGAGAGATGATCGCTTCCGAAGAAGTTTCAGATGATAGGGAGGTAGGCTGTTGAATGCAGGGCATGGCAGGCTCCGCAGATGCATTCTGCCGTTTGAAGCCTCGCGTGAACGGACGATTGTGGATGCGTGTTACCTCGGAACACGATGTCACTTGGCCAAGAGTGCCTGGAGTGGGTTTATCAGAGTTTTGGCGGATAGCAGAGGAGACCACACATTTATCACTCAAAGCAATAACTTCACGATCAGCTTTCAGCTTCACTAGTTCTCGCTTCAGAAATTCAATGTCCGACGCCATGTTAGAAATTTTGACGTCGGACGCTCGACAGAAAAAACACTTCCAAAATAGATCACGGCACTCCAATAACGCCTTTAGTGGCAGGTCCTTAAGTCCGGTGCACTTAGGATGAAAAAACCTTGTGCAGTAATCGCAGCAGATTAGTTTATCAGTGTGTTCGAAGTGTTTTTTACAGACATCACACGAGAGCATAACAACACTCTATATTACTTGATATTACTATACTACTTGATACTCTATATTACTTGACTATAATGAGGAGTTGCAATAATATTGAACAATAAGGTAGGCAGAGGCATAATAAATACTGAGCAAACAAGTGATAGAATATTATCGTTAGAAGTAAAAGCCGAACCAATTAACTTGGTCATTATTCAGGTTTTTCCATGAAGCAATCATAGAGAGGAAGAAGTCAACAGCATATACAATCAATTAGAAGAAATAATTATGGGTGTTCCTAGAAGGAAACACTGGATAGCAATGGGAGATTGGAATGCAATGGTAGGCAAAGAAAGAGATAGTACTGAAATATGGGAACATCATTTTATACTCTGGCCATACTTGAAAAATGTAAAAGGCTGGCCATATTTGGTTATATTAATGAAATGGTTGGCCATTTATAACATGTATCAAACCAATGGAGTTCCTTCCATGCTGTTATTTGTCATTCATGTCACCACGTAATTTGTTTCTTTGTATGCATCTACCTGATACCTAGTCGAATATGAAATTCATTCAAATTCAATTGTGTGGGTTTATAATTGTGTTCCAAAAGTCTGTTTCTGCTTTTTCGTAGTTTTAATTTTTCAAGTATGTCCATACTAACAAGACTTTGTACTTTTCCACAGATTTTTGTTATAAGATACAACACGTTTCACTGACTTGCGACATCATCAGGTGCAAATTTTCTTAAATTTCTGATGATGCCACAAGTTGGTGAAACACATTGTACCTTATAATAAAACTCAGTGGAAAAGTAGAAAGTCTTTTTACTATGGATAATAACTACTTTCATGAAGTGAAGCCAGAGACAGTAAAATATAGAAGTGAAATGGTATGTTTGTTCCCTTGACATCTCTGACTGCCTCTCCATCAAAATCAAATTTTTCAATAAGCATAATGAATAATTCACTTTACCTATCCTTTTTATTCCTAATTGTTCATTCAACATTTTGTTATGAAGGAATTTTTTTTTAATCCCAATTGTTGAGATGATGATGCTTGTTAACTTAGAGTTGGTTTTCTGAGAGCAACATGGGAGATGTATCCTGCACAAATGCTTTACCCAAGTGACTTGAATCAGGATTACTTAAAATTGGGACTCCCTTAACTGATGCAATACCCCTGCTGGTAGAACTTAATAGCATGCATGGTCGTGTGTTATGACTTATGCATTCCTTGGTGTCATATACATTGGCTAAATGTACTAATGTAGGACTATCTAATATTATTTTACTGTTAGTGGTTTCTAAGATATATCTATGCACTTAACTTTATTTGGGGTTTTAATGATATGGTGGTTGATTGTGTAAGACATTAAAAGGATACAATAAAATGGAGAGATGGGAAGATTTAACATAGGCCCATGTTCCTAATCCTGATGTTTCATTAAGGTTCAGAATAATAAATAATTCATGATTTTTCTGTCTTTAGACTGGAATATTTCATTAGATTTTTCAATATGTAAAGGTATGAAAACGAGATAGCCGAGACCATAAACTGGCTATCTCGTTTTCATTGATTCACAACCGTAGCCACATTCATTCTATATTTACATGTGAAGGTATATTTATCCCTTCACCAATTAACATGAATCAACCCTTGCATGTGATTCTTAAATATAATTCTCCTTCACAATGATGATTTTTGAATTGTCCTTTCTCTTGATATGACCAATCGGGAGATTAGTCATGCTCTATGTTCTGTGTATTATATTGAATAATATGTAAGGGTAAGAAGGACATGCAAGGTAAGGAAATCATGTGTATTGGAGCAGAGACCACTTGATTAGGTTATGTAATTCCATTAAAATGGCATCAAAATTTTGGAAGAGAAATCAATTGAAGTTAAAGGCTGCTGTGTAGGAAATTCTCATGGCATTGTGGTAGTTGCATGTGGGGGTGAGAAAAGAGGGCACTGCTTGGCTTCACCTAAGTTGTAGTGATTGGGAACCTTGGATAAATAAATGGCTTTTATAGTCTTTGAAGTGTGTCAACCTTGGAGTGTATAAACATTTCTTTTCTAGGACTGGTACCTCTACTATGGCAACCCTGAAGAACCAATAGTGCTCATGACACCGTACACTCTTGTCTTTTGTTTGTTCTGTTTGGGATTGTCAATTGGAGTGGCTGTGGTGGTAGGAATGCTTTTCTGCTTCCAGGTGAGTTATCCTCTGGGAAAGGAAGTAAGTTAATTATTAACTTTTTATTCCAAACTCTGTTAAAATTAAGAAGTTAACAATCAATGGTGAATCTTAGTGGCAGTGAAACTGTATAACATAAATTTATTTGGCTCTTTCACTGACCACATTAACATAATCATTAAAAATTCCAAAATTGACCAACAGATGTCTGTTGGCATAGATCTTGGCTGATCTCTGGTAAGGAATCGTTTCCTTCTGAGTATGCCCCATTTTGAAGTACTTAATCTATTATCACACCTGATACTGTTTTATTCCCATAAATAGAAGATGCAACCTTTTGTTACTAGTCGTTTTTTCCTTCAGTTTGCTGAGGAGGGCTGCATTGTAGCCAGAATAATTGTATCTGACGCACACTCTCGTCTTTCCCTGTTTTTTGCTAATTTTGCTTAATTTGAGTAATATTCTCTCAGTAGTGTGGCCCTTTTTCAATGTGAGTGAGTTATTGTTTTTCTGAATGCTCATGAGTGTGTTAGCTCTGTGTTTGTCCCTGGCATTATATTTATTCCCGTAAGCAGTCATGGATAGTGTATAACTGTTCATAAACCTATGTATCCTTAACGGAGTCCCTTGAACTCCGTCAAAGATGCCAAATGGGTTTGAGTGTGTGTTTGTGTCTGTAGTTGGTCATTGACGAGGAAGTAACATTCCCACAAACAACTGCAGAAGGGTGTTCTAGTTGAGAGGTTGTGGTTGGTCAATGTCATGGAATTTCTTTTCCCACAAACCATCCCAACAAAAATTTTGTTTTCATTGCGGGACGAGTGATGCTAACTCATTATGGCTGTAGGAGTTTTCATTTTATTTTATTAATTTACGAGGCCATAGAGCTCAATTTCTTATATTATAAATAGAAGTTTTTACAAAAATGAAAGTGGAAACTTACATGTAATTAAATTCTCTTTGGATTAAAATTTGATATATTATGTATTCATTAATGCAATATGTTGATTTCAATCTTTTAATCTATGAGCACAACAAAATTATGTAAATCTGAGGTAGAGTTATACATGAAATTGGATTTAGCCACTACTTCATTAAAATTGTTCTGTGTAAAGATTGATTTAAAATATTCTTAATAAATAAATGGTTAAAAAAATTAATTGAAGGAAAATTCATCAAATTAGGTGAATATTGGACATTTAATGGAAATAGGAAATGTGATTAACACTAGAAGTGCTGGAGCAGTCATTCACTTTGTCTTTGAATTGTTTTTTCTTGGTTTATTAGTGCAAAAATATTTGCTGATTTAACTTAAAGTGCCAAAGAAGTCGATGCAACAATATTATTTGCCTTGTCCGTCCAGCCATGCGACAGTAATATTCGCATTGGCCAGGATAAATATCCCAGTCAAGTCGAATGATTTTTACACTCTGAAATTGTTGCAATGAAATGCATATTAGTGGATGACTATGTCAAAAATTACTGTTGCAGTATTCCCTTGCAGTTTCTTGGAATTTGCCAAAGAAGTCATTTTGACTGCTGTCCTTTAATCTAAAAAATTATTGCCGTTCTAATAGCTCATTATTTTCATTACATTTAGTTATTTTAATTAAGAATATTATGGCTGGACCGAATTCACATATTGTTTTCCTAAAATATTCATTTTTTTATCATTAAATATGATACATAAATTTCATTACATAGAATTTCTCAGACTTATATCAATAAACTTATTGAAATGAATGTAAAAAATTTTGGGCATTACTTTGTGGAATCTGGACTTGATTGAATCAAATGGTAAACAGTAAATCGTTCTTGAAATAATACATTTTAATTGAAGAGAATGAAGTTCAACATTTTGGTCTGTTCTGCCAACCATCATACTCCACATAGGACTCTCATTCTTGCAAACTCACTTGATGTCATTGTCACCCTTTTACAGAAAGGTTGGAATTGGCTACTATGCCTTGAAAATTATACCATGCATTTCATCCTATCTCCATCAATAAAAATTTTAATGAAGCTTTGACAGTTGTACATTTTCATTTAAATATTGAAAAGTCTCTACAAAATACATTGGGGTTTTTTCAATTTTTTGCAAAGGATGCCAGGAATCCTGTTTACCACAATATTTGTCATTTTGTTTATCTCATTTTATTTGCTGGCCTTGGTGATGGTGGGGTAACGTCTGTCAATCCAAGGGTCGTGGGATCGTTTTCCTCCACCTAGGGCTTGTGTGTTTGTGATCGTCCCCACTGTTGTTGTCACTGTTAATAGTCTCATGTAAAGGCCAAAAAGTGCCTTTTTCGGACTAAGGCTAAAAATAAATAAAAATCTCAGCACTGTCAGTCATTCTTTCAGCTAATCAGTGCCACAAAGATTATCTGAGAGCAGAAATTGATGCTACAGCTGTTAGAAGGATTAACTTTTTTGAAGTAATGCTGCATTTAGATTTACAGTTTGTATGTATATGACTCCATGGCATGTGTATGGCTGAAAAAGTGAACAAATTTGGTATGGAGGTTTGAATGCTGAGAGCATGAATTCTAAACACTACTGTAGTGGATTTCCCAAACTGGGGAATGGATAATAATGCCTACCGAATTAAGTCTCAATAAATATTCAGTTTTTTAATCCAGGCTTCAATTTTTTATGAATTATCCTGCAGATATTTAGTAATCTCATGAAAAAAGATATTTTCATCATCAACTTTATGACCAGAATCAAAAATGAAATACTCAAAATAATTTGCTCATCAATGTATAGGATATGTAATAATACATAACTGAAGTTGAAAACATGGCAATAACTATGTAATATATAAAATGTGCCAGAATGAATTATACTTGAAATATGAAGGTAAATAAAACAAAAACAATGCCAGAATGTTTGTCTTCACTAAATTCAGAGTCGATCTTTGGAACCAAATGTCTATTGACAGTGGACCGAGTAATTTTTATATAACATACTTGGTTCACCTGGGATAAATGCCTAGTAGTATACAAAGAGGTCACTATTAAAAAAATCATCATGCAAAACTTCATGGTGTCCTTTAGTGAAGAAATATGTGATCGGAATATCAAAGCAAACTCCTATGTTCCACTTCAGTTATAGGGTGTTGAAAATAGATATCAATATCAGGTACAAACTTACCCAAGAAAAAAAACAAGAATTATGTCCTAAAACAGATATCGTCATCAATTTCATATTAAAAAGAAGATATAGTGATTATGTGAACAAAGTTAATGGTAACATCAATGTGCCCGTGCTGCCCTCAATGTTGTGTTCTGTGATGTGAACAAAACAATTGAGCAGTTATTACTTAGTTAAGGATGGATTGATTGCAATGCATCATAGAAAATTCCCGCATTCATCCATAGAACCTCTCACTTACATAATGGACATTAGGTATCAATGCTAATGACATAATTCACTAAATAACTACCACTAGGTCTGAATTATTAGAAATAACTGTAAACCAAGCAGTAAAAGAAATGACTGACTGGGAAATTCAAAACCAATCGAACATTAATTACAAGAAAGCACAATACAAATCCTCCAACCCACCAAAAGTAGATTGAGGTTATTCACACCTTAAAATGAACGACCTACACATTTCCAATAGCTAGCAAATTAAATCTCTTGACATTACACTCACAGAGATTCTGGTCTGGTCCATTTACATTCACAGCAGATCAAAATCCATTCATTCCAGCATCTTGTGTGTAGAGAATTTCCATTATAGGGTACCAGTTAGCATATTATTAATAGTATACTATACCTACTTCTTCTCACAAATTATTATTATCTGTAATCTACCAGTTAAGGTAGGTTTTTGGTGGACACATGCTACCAAACTGTACATTAACACTTTCCTTGCCTCTTCTATATAAACACAACCCAGCATCCTACTAACCCCTCTTCATCTTGGCATACTTCGTGCATTCATTCCATTCAACATCCCTATCCTGTAAGATTCCTGCCCCTTTCTTGCTTGCCTAACATTCTCTCTCTTTCAGAGTTTTCAACATCCCAATGCCAATCAAAACGTTCCACATCCATCTTTTCCCCAGTAATCCCCTCTCCTCCCTCACCATTCCTAGCACCTCCTCATTTGTTTTCCTTTCGGTCCAGTATATTCTGCTGCTGTAGCCTCAGCCATGTAACCAAAATACTTAAGCTTCAAAAAAGAACTTTAAGGGCCATTACCACGGTACCTAATCAAATGTCTTGCAAACCATTTTCCGTCAAATATTTCAGTACATACTCAAGTCTACCCTGAGTACTAATTTTTGAGACTTAATTTTTCAAACATCTGCACAAATTAATTAAAAAAACTAAATTGGTGAGAGCACCAGTAACACACCCTACAAATGCAAAGCATAGAGTATGTAAAGAATCTACATCTATATAAATACCCTGCGAGCCACCAAAAAAGGTGTGTGGCAGGGGGTGTAGCACCAGGAGGAAAGGGTAAGGGATGAGAGGGTTGGGGTTTAATCAAATAGGTGGGGGGAACCTATAAGAAAAAATAATATCCATGTGCAGTCTCTAACCTGTACGTTAATACTTATTGTAATGAACTGACTCCTGAGGGATTTCGAATATAAGCAGTCTGGTCTCTTATCGTTCTTGGAAAAAATGACATTTTAAACCTGTCAGTCTTGCAGTCTATCTCTCTAATCTTACATTCGTGATCCCTCTGACGGTAATACGTTGGGGTTCGTACTATATTCTTGATGTCATCGGAAAAGGGCCCATCTTTAAATGTTTTCAATAAGTTTAATCTATATTGGAAACGCCACTGCATAAGAGAATCCCAACCTAAATTGTCTAGCAAAGGGGATATGCTGCTGAGTTGGCCATAACAATGTTTCACAAATCTAGCCCTCCTCCGCTGAACTCAATCTAATTCCAAAATCAAATTTATATTTTGAGGATCCCATATACTGGCAGCATATTCTAGGTGGGGTCTGACCAAGGCAAGGAAACATCGTTCCTTCACTTTTTCGTCGCATTTACTGAGCACTCTTTTAACAAATCCCAATTTTTTATTAGCATGACCGCATATTTCCCAATTTGTTTACCGCAGGACAGATCGTGAGTAATTGTTACACCCAAGTATTTAAAGGAATCTATCCTCGCGATTTTGGTTTGTTTCACTTGAAGAATGAATTGGCATTAGCACACAAGGCCTCATACCATACAATAACAAAGATATAAATAAGCTATGCAAGGGCAATGCAATGCAAGCTATGCAATCCTGTGAAAAATGTCTGTCAACTCAAAACTAATGTAAAAAATAATATATTGAAAATGCCACATTACACTCCCTGTGGTTCTTAGGTAAATGTATATACCATAAAATTAAGTTATTTAAATGTATGTACATTTGAACCTTATTTATAAGCATACTGCAATGTATTTTCCATCATTGTAACTGTATTCAGAATATATGTTACCTTAATATGAGCCTGCATACTTTGACTTGCTTTATGTCAATTCTTGTAGACCAATATTTTATTATTAATCTTGCATGTCATATGTTGATGAAATAGGATTTATTGGTGGGTTTGATTCATTTAATTGTCTGAGTTTGAAGTCACATCCTATGGTAATTTATGGTCAAAATATATGATTTATATTGCAAGTTATATTTGACTATCATTAATATTTACATGCTCTGCAAATGTTATTATCCATGGCTCCAAGCCAGTCATTACTGGAGAAAATAGTGAATGAACAGATGTTTTGGTATGAGCTCACAGACACAACTGATCACCATTGATTGCAGTGCCCAAGGTAGATGAAAACATGCTATGTGAAGCACAAGACTTTCAAAATGATTGGCTATAAATGAATATTTCAGCTGCGATCCATGTGGAGAAATCAGACTGGGATTGAAGATTGGATAGTGGAGAAGGCACATCACCGCCGTCGTGATGGAAGCACCAAATTCACATTCCCCTACAATCTTGGCTGGAAAAAGAATTTATGTCAGGTCTGTGCGAATTAATGAAATACCTTTATTTTTATAACTATTTTTGCAGCTTTTCTGTATCCAGCATATAAATACTGTTGGTTCATATGGCTGGGACAGTGGATTCCCAACTATTGAATCAAAGGCTGCCCAAATTATGAATTTGCAGTAAAATGGGTCCCAGAGCACCAAATTGTTTTGGAAATTGTATAGCTAAGCATAATTGTCTCCGCATAGAGTACTAAATGATGAGTGATATGCTAAATGTTAGAGTGCTAAATGAGTGCTGTGATGGTCTAAATGTTAGAGTATCTGGTAGCATATATGTACATTGCTTTTCAATCAATAAATATTTTACTGCAATGAATACAAGTTACCCAAAGCCGTACTCTTGGGGGCACTAGTTAGGGGACACGGGGGAGGGTGCAAAGAATAAGGATGACAAAACTGCACACACTCTCTCACTCCGGTATTTGCAGTGCAAATTGACCGTTGCAAGTCACAGACACACACGCACTCAGGGTTTACGGGGGAAAAAACCCCTCGCCAGGGACCACACACTCAGACAAGGCAAACCAAACCACACGCACTCCTTCACTCCGGTATATGCAGTACAAATTGACCGTCGCAAGTCGCAGACACACACGCACTCAGGGTTTACGGGGGAAAAACCCCTCGCCAGGGACCACACACTCAGACAAGGCAAACAAAACCACACGCACTCCTTCACTCCGGTATATGCAGTACAAATTGACCGTCGCAAGTCGCAAACACACACGCACTCAGGGTTTACGGGGGAAGAAACCCCTCGCCAGGGACCACACACTCAGACAAGGCAAACAAAACCACACGCACTCCTTCACTCCGGTATATGCAGTACAAATTGACCGTCGCAAGTCGCAAACACACACGCACTCAGGGTTTACGGGGAATTAAACCCAACGGCAGGGACCCTTCACTCAGACAGACGTAAAGATAGAATAAGTAAAGGAACGGCACGCACTCCCTCACTCCGGTATTTGCAGAGCAAATTGACCGTTTGTGAGACGCAAACACACACGCACTCAGGGTTTACGGGGAATTTAACCCAACGGCAGTGACCCTTCACACAGACTAGGAATACGGAAAGGGGGGGAAGACTAGTGCCCCCAAGAGTACGGCTTTGGGTAACTTGTATTCATTGCATTCATTCGGCCGTAGTACGTTCCCTTTTGCTTTATTAATATTTTACTGATTTAACTCAAAATGTATGGAAAAAGTTAACAAAAAAATGTTTGTTAAATACAATGAAACCTTGTTATTTTGATCACCAAAGTAAGAAATATACTACAAGTAGCCTCTGGCCCTTAAACATAGGCTTTGCACATTATTTAGCATTGATTATTTGAAAGATATTTGCAATAAAATTCTTAGCCATGACCAGATCCCGAAAACCATAAACATGTAGCTTACTTTTAAATAGTTTAGGAATAAGGAATGAGTTGATGAGGTAGCAATTGAAAATATTTGGACTGTAGCCCTTCTGCTGAACCTCAAGCATGACTTCACTGTTTGTAGATGTCATAGCTATTATGATCATACTGCTACATTATTTTTCCTAGATTTTAGGCTGCTTTAGAATATGCTGAAAGAAGGAAGGAAAGCAGAGGAAAATAAGTCAGCTGCCAGAGACAGAGGAATTGGGAGGTTATAGTAATCCAATGAATCCTGATTTCAATACCTAATCCCCACATTCACTGAATCATCTACTGAAGAAGGTACTTTTATCAAAAGACATTAGACACCAGCCATTTTTTTTCACTGGTAGCCCAGCTATCTAACGGGTAAAAATCAGGGAGTGAGGAGGATTGAATTGGGCCTTCCTATTGTGTGAGCTTCATCGGGCAATAAATGGATTCATCGCCCATTCTGAGGACCAAATGGGGACATGTGATGGTTGTGCATTTTGCTGAAAAAAGAGTTTAAAAGTAAATTTAAAGCATCAGCAGTCATTACCAATGTGATAGCATCATTTTAAGAGCTTGTATGTTTTATTACAGCTGTCTTGTGTAGTTAAATGGAGCCGCGGCAAATATTTTCCCAAATCATCTAGAATAACGAGGGTTGACAGAAAATAAAAGTTTTTATGCCTTTCACCTTATTCCTTAATTTTGACTTTCGATTTCTGCCATTTCTTTTACATCAACTTTAAAATTATGATCATAAAATTTATAATATACTGGGTTGATGTATTTTAATGGAGAGTTTGCAGTTATTTATGCTTTGGTTCTGGCATTAATGAAAAATCTCCATTTTGATGTGATTCATTGGAGAATTCTTGACTTGGGTATTTAGGAAACATTTCTGGGATAACAGCAAGGATAACAGCAGGGTATGAAAGAGGCAGTATGCTATGATTAATAATTATCCCTAAAATATGAGCTTTACATGTCTTGCATGTTATGCCAGTGAACCTACTTATGATGAAAAGTGATTTGTAACTAAAATGTAAAGGTTTCATCTTCTTCGAAATAAAACTTCAGTGGGTGTATACTACAAATATAATTGAAATATGACTATACTAAGCCACTAATCTCAGTTATGTTTTCCATGTGCCACATCACTAGGACCAGATAATAAAAATGTCATGTAGGATCCATCTCTTTTGCTTGTTAAAGCATTAGCAAAGTGGAGTTTTGCATTGGCATGAAATTTAGAAAATGTAGGCAGAAGATTAAACTACCTTATTCCATCTATGATTTATTACATTTATTTTAAAATGAAAAAGGTGCATTCAAAAGGAATTTCGAATGATGAACATAGGAAAACAAAATTGTAAGTTTCACAATTTTCTATTCAAATGACCAGTTTCTACAAAGGGTCAACATCTTCTGGTAAAGAATACAGATGGGTAGTTGGCAAATATATGCATGTGGTGGGAGGAGATTGGTAGGAGTGGGGGGAGGAAGGGTTGTTGGTGGTTGTGTTGTATAAGTGTGGGGAAGGTGGGGTAATCTGGGGATACAAAGGGGAGAGGTTAGAAGCTAAACAAAGGAAGAAGGGCAGTGGGGAGTGTGAACGGACAAAGGGAAAGTGGGCAGCATTGAAAAATTGAGCTGGTTGTCCGCAAGGGAGGTGGGGGCGGGTTATAGTGGTGCAAGGTTGGAGGAAAGTTGGAAAAGGATGGAGGGTGATGGTGAGGGTTGTGGTATGTGGGAATCACTGGATATAAGGGACGTTGAGGAGGGGAGAATATAAGGAAAACACATATCATTAACTAAGCATTCTTGTGCACATTTTGATGGAGTGAGGGCATTAGGGGTGAAATTACTGGCCCCTGTGGCTGTGGAGTAACTTCCTCAACTGCTAATCCAAGGGTCAGGGGTTTGATTCCCTCCTGGGTGGGTTTTCCTCCACATAGGGCTTGGCTGTTTGTAATTGTCTCCATTGTGCTCACTGCTAATAGTCTGATGTAAAGGCCAAAAGGTGCTGTTTCTGGAATAAGGCTAAATAAATAAATTGTTCATATGTCCTCCTTCCCACAAATGTTTGGAAAAATGTCCAGCTGCCTGCCCTGTGTAGATAGGGGCACAATCAAGAGTAATTGTAATTGTAATTTATTCATTCACCATAAGCATAGAATTATGCATGGCTTTGTCAAAACATGTTTTACACTTCATTTCAGTAAAAAAAAACATTATGCAAAATCAAAACAATATGCAAGCACAATACATACAATTTACAACTTTTTGGAATTAACACATTTCAGTTATACATTTGAAATGGTATGCATTAGAAAATCATCTACACTATAAAATAATTTACATGAAAGTAGTTTTTTCACGGCACACTTAAATTTAAAGGAACTTTTGATATTTTTAATACAAGCAGGCAATTTATTGTACATAAGTATTCCCTGATGATCTATCCCTTTAATCGTTTTATTTACTCTGTGTTGACTTACATGGAATGCATTTTGGCTTCTCGTATTATGACTATGAAGGTCACAGTTTTTAATAAACATGTTCTGATTTTTGTTAATAAGAGACACTGTTTCAAGAATGTATAGACAAGGAAGAGGTAAGATTTCTAGTTTTTCAAAAATAGGTTTACTGGGAGCTCTATTATTAGAATTAGTTATTATGCGAATAATCTTTTTTTGCATTTTAAATAATTTTGGAAGGAAGATAGAGGAGCCCCAAAAGGGAATACCATAATGGAGAAGTGACTGCACATAGCCAAAATATATAGTCCTCAATGCCTGAACGCAAATGATTTCCTTGAGTACACGGAATGCATAACAGATTTGTGCCAGTTTTTGAGATAAATTATTAATATGTTCCTCCCATGAAAGATTAGAGTCAATCCAAATACTTAAAAACTTTGTTACCTTTAGTTCTTTTATGGGGCAACTGTTAATAATTGGATATAAATTTATTAACTTCTTCTTGAGATTGAAGTTTAAATAATGGGTTTTACTAACATTTAAAGATAGCTTATTATCAGTGAGCCATTTCATCAAATTATGTGTAGTTTCTGTTACCTCGTTCATTAACTGAGTGGGATTATGGTTATTAAAAATTAAGTTAGTATCATCAGCAAATAGTATTGTATTTGAGAGTGGTAAATTTGCAGGTAAATCATTTATGAAGACTAAAAATAGTAGTGGTCCAAGAATGGAGCCCTGCGGAACTCCACAAATAACAGAAGTTGTACTTGATACAGATGAATTCATTTCAATATATTGTGACCTATCAGTTAAATATGATTTAAACCAGTCCTTTGCATTGCCTCTTATACCATATGTTTCTAATTTTTTTAAAAGAATTCCATGGTTAACTGTATCGAAAGCTTTTTTTAAATCAATAAAAAGCCCTGCAACATGAATATTACTATCTAAGGCATTCCATATATTCCTTGTCAATGAGAAAAGGGCATCATTAATGGACTTATTCCTTCTGAAGCCAAATTGATGATTGTCAATGACAGAGGATTTATCAAAAAAGGAAATCAATCTCAGATACATGACCTTCTCCAAAATTTTGGAGAAACCTGAAAGTAAGGAAATTGGTCTATAATTCTCAATGTTTTCCTTCTCTCCTTTTTTAAACAGAGCTTTAATTTTTGCAACTTTAAATTTGGAGGGGAATTGACCAGCACTTAGGGAAAGATTACAAATTTCAGTCAGGCATGGAGGTCACGCCTCCTCCTCAACCTCCATGAAGGCCCATTGTCTATGGTAATCCAAAGGGGACCTGCATTTCAAATTGGCTTTGCCCTTCCTCAAGAACTGTGAGAACAAACAATTCTATGGGAAATATAATTTTGCATTTATTATTTGCAAATCAATAGAATGAGAAAATTCATCTGCTGAACACTTGACTCTTTTCTGTAACAATAATGAGGTGCTCTCATTAATGTATTTCTAAGGTTAATAGCAATTTTACCTCTCTTCCAGGCTCAAATAATGAAAATACAAGCCTTCTGTCAGCTAACCGCATTGGATTTGTCTAAGACAACGTTAAACTTTCCCCTCATGTTAACAAATTCATTGAATTGCACATATAACTAAAATAGCTTAATTAGATTCATACTTGATATTATCCTTTGTGGAGGTCAAGATTTGCTGAAACTATGTAACTTTTAAATTTCCCTTAAATGCCTTTAAAAATCCCCTTAAATTTTGTTGCTAGTTTTTTCAACGGATTAATGTATAAAATGAAGATGTTGATTAAGGTATGCTACATTTAGTCAATAAATAGCCAATCCCAAATACCTGACCACTTCCCTTCATGGATGATTTCCATCCAAGATTGATTTTGTTTTCTTTAAGTACAGCTTTCATTAAGTACATTCAGTTCTCTAAATGATGGTAATTGATTATTTTATGAATGTGTAACTCAACATGGCATTTAAGGTTTATAGTTTCACTGTGATGTTATTCAGTATCTATGAATTTTTGACTATTTTCATAATGATAAATTCTATTTTAATAGGTAATCAGTTTTAGTTGTGAGCCAGTGGGAGATGGTATCGTGTGGCCAGTTTTGGATGAATGCGACCAGTATGTCTTAACAGTGAGTGTTTCATTGTGCTGTTCTTAAATGCCTGTTGGCATTAGACCCTACATAAAGATTGTGTTTTTGTAACATTGGATTGTAAGCATGTTAACTCCATGAAGAAATGGCTTAATAGGGTTCCAAGTTTTTTTTCATCTGTGCTCATCAAAAAAAAGATTAAATAAAGAAATGCATTTTTTTTATGGAAGAATTGAGGAAGATCTTGTAGCCTTTTCACCTTCTGATCTAACATTTCCTACCTTTATGTAATCAATTTTGTCGGCATTGATGATTTTTTGTTGGATTGCTGTACACCATTCATCATAATAGAATGGTTTGAGGCATCATTTTGTGGAAGCGATTCATATCAGAAAAGAAAATACTTTGTTCTAGCCCATCCTGGACCTCCCTCTGTTCCGCAGCCTCTCTCCCCCCTGATGCCATACGCAACTGCCCTCTCCCCCTCCCGCTCATACACACACACCGGTTTCCCTTCTTCCCCCTCCTCCCACTTCACCAACACCTCCCCCCTCCTCTTCTCTGTCTACTATATAAAGTTGTGTGTCCTCTGTACTTCTCCTGGTGATGACTCTGTAAGTCAAAACCTAGGTCATGCGTAATAAAATGTATGTGGAAGAACAAGGTATTTTGTTTTCCAACCATTCATCTAGTTTCAAAGGAACTGCACAGGTCTGTTTTCTGTAGTCCCATGTAATGTGTTGAATTTGTTAACTTCTAACAGAAATTCTCAAAGAACTCTAATACCATTTACTTGATGACAATATTGTGGGAGGATTTGGTCACAGACCCAAAAACCATTTGATTATAATGGGGTGTAATCTCATAGCTTCCTTTTAAATTATTTAATAGCATGGTGATTTTTATTTTATTGCCAGATATTAAAGATAATGTCCTTATCTTTAGTAATCTTGCTGTTTTTTTTTCATTAATGCTAAACATAAATAAATGAAAGGTGAAATTAGCTAGCCAACTTCTACTTAGTTCTTATGGTCCTCTAATTTGAAGTTGCATATAGAGTCTGAAGCCCTGGAGGATCATCAAATTGTTTTTATGAAAGAACTTACGAAAAGGACATTTCAGCAGATACATATTAGTTGCTCACTTTCCGTTTTATACCCTTGTACATATACTTTCATTATCCTACAATTTTTTGATAACTAACAATATTTTTGGTTAATTTATTCATTTCCTTTAGTGGCTCCTCCAAACCCAATGAAATATGTTTCTGCAAAACATTTTTGTAGAAAGTGCAAACCTTAAGATGGATTTCTCCTTCCTGTGTTCTGAGTGACAAGATGACTGGGCATATTCAGGAGTCATATATTATTCTTAAAGGGTGGAGGCCACAGTTATGATGGCATCTATATCATTAGATGGAAGTGCTGCTACGAAGATTAGAAATATCATGACCTTCATCTCCTTGTTACCATTAATTAAAAGCTATCCCTTTGAAAAATTTTCAGGAGATGAGACCATTAAACCTTTCTTTGGGTAACATACCTATTGCATAGATTCAGAACTTACTTCATTGAGGGAATGAAACGTGATCAGTTACATGACACTGCCGTTATTCTGGCAATACTTATTGGGCAAGAGTCCTGCTTAATAATATTTCATTTTGACTTCAGAGGGAACAAATTGAGCAGAAGCAAGAGAAACGGGAGAGGACGAGGCGATACCTGGTAATGGAGGATTATTCGGGGTCATGGTTCCCAATCTCCAAAGGGTTCTCTGTGTGCTGCCGCCCCCCGCTCACAGATGAGCCTCGAATCCACATTTCAAAGGGGGACACCATCCTAGTCACCCGGTGGAAAGTGTAAGTACCTGATCATGCATGTCTAGAGAGGATTCTCATCCTCTTCTGACAGTTCTTACTAATATCATTTTGCGCTGAAGGGTTTGTGGCAGAGGAAGTTTTGACTGCAAATACAGGAAAAAAGCAAGCACTTATTCAGGTGTTGCATTCAGTGTCCTTAATAACATATCTAAAGTTGCCAACATTTCTATGTCAGCATTTTAGGTCTCTTGTGACCTGAAGTCCCAATTTCCCCAAAACATGCACAGAGAGAGCACAAAGGAAAGAGAGAACCTTGACTGCATTATTAATCCAATTTAACCTTAAATTGTCTCAAAATTACTAGAATAGAAGCTTTGGACTACTGACCAGAGGACCCAGGTTTGATTCCCGGGGAAGGCACTCTGGGCACCTGCAGCTCCACCAATCCGATAACCCTAAAAATTAAAAACAATGGAAATGGCATTTATATGGCTGTGCAAAGCCTATCAATATCCGAGTGTCAATGTTGTTCACTAATTATGGAGGGCTGAAGTGGATAGGTGTGGATTTGTTTCATATAGTGGGATAGTGGGATATTTTGTTCATCCGCACATATTTTGTCATTCTTGGCCTGGGTTTTGACTTGTCGAGCCCTGATGATGACTTTGTGAGTTGACTTCTGGGTCGTGGATGTTGTGGTATATGTGGATGAATTATTAGTTTTCTGTGTCACTTGGGACTATTTCCACATCCTCCTGCTCATTCCTATCCCATCTCCGCTCTCCTCTGGCCTCCCTTCTCCCTTTCCCTCTCCACAACCCCTTCTTCCACTCCTCCTCCACCACCTGTTCTCCCCTTCCCCCATCCCCTTCTTCCTTTCCCCCTCCACAACCCCTTCTTCCACCCTTCCCACACCACCTGTTCTCCCCCCCTGTCCCCTTCTCTTTCTGTCCCACATACCTCTGAGTCAGTCCTAACTAATCTTCCGAAGATGGAGTTTGAGTCCGTCGAAATTATCAAGATATAACGTGTGAGTGTTCCTTTTATGTGTTCTCATGTCATGTGTTGCTGTCTAAGTTTTTTATTTAACACTTCCGTTTCACTTAGAAGAAATCATCTATATATATAGAAATATATGTATACATTCAAGCATAGAAATAGGTATTTCGAAAGGGGATAGGAAAACACATAAAGGCAAGCACAGGACATTTGGGGAAGGTGGTTTTTGAGCAGATCACAAATGTAAAAATATTTCCTTAACCGGACATATTTAAATACTACCTTGAACAAAAAGTTCCCGGAATAACCACCGTGTGGCGCTCCCATCGTTCCGATTTGAGTTCTGTTTTTTTTTGTTAAATTGGCACATCTGTTGTTGATATTCCCTTTAAATCTTAGTGTCATAACTTGACATTTGCAAAAGGTACGTAAGATTACCTCCCGTACGTACGGGAGGTAATCTTGATTTGTTAACTTGGTGGGAGGAGGGAGGGTCATGGTTGGGAGAATGGTGGCTGGCATTACTAGAGCCTCAAAGACCATCTCACAGTGAACCCTGCCTCAAAGCCAGAGGACTACTTCTCTACTGCCATGTTTTCCTCTGACTGATCAGGAGGGAGGAAGCAGATGCAGGTGGATTCCATTAGTAATTCATAAACAACTTTATGACAGGGGTGCTTCTACAACTCCTATTAATTTTTGACTCATTTAATAAAGAAATAAATTACTTTATATCATTGCATGACCAATTGATTACATTTCAAACATGAAATTTTGGTAAGGAGACAAATGGACCTTAATACTTTCATCATGTGCAGTGATTCTTAATGCACTGAAAATTTCTTTTTTCCTATTTTATCTATTTTATATATTTACTCATGAGTAGAATTTTTAAATGTTCTCATCAATCTAAATAATATGCTTCTCATTGTCAACCTCATTTTATGCACAACCCATCCATTACACTTTCCTAGCATAAAGTTTATATGAAGTCTGTACAAAAAGTTCTCAAAAGTTTTAACATAGTGGATGCAATTGATTATTTTTTAATCTACTTGGAGGCATTAACCCCCTTCAATCACATTGTTGATATCTTATTTTGCTGATTATTTACAGCCAGTTATATGAAGGCATGTTTGTGGAGTGCGCTAATATATTGAATCTATGGAAATGAGCTTATCGAAGGAGCAATATTGTTCTGTAAAATTCTGCAAATCCTTCACGGTAACTTTTGAGTTGATCACCAAGGTTTATGGTGAGGATGCTTTGAAACATACTGCATGATATGACTGGTGTACCCAATTCATAAAATAAAGAGGCATCAATCAGTGAAAGACGATGAGCATTCAGGAAGACCACCAACATTGACTGATGACCCTCAGATTGAGAAAGTGAACCTTCTCGTTTGTGAAAATCAACATTTGACTATCAGGGAACTTACAGAATAGTTTGGCATCTCAATTGGTTTGTGCTTTACCTGATGCCAGCAGACCAGAAACAACATCGAGTTCAAACAGAATTCATCAGTTCAGTGTAAGTTCCTATTCCAAAAAAGGTAAAGGTTACATCATGTGAGGACTACATTACAATAAGTTTGATTTTGCATGCAGCTAAATCTCAGGATCATCAATAAGGGGATGGATAGGAGAGGAAGTGATTACTTAGGGGAAGATCAGTTTGGGTTCATGAAGGGAATAGGTACAATGCCATAACAGCAATGGAGTCACTAATAGAGAGGAACATAGGATACAAATGTAATAACCTGTTCTGTGGATTTCAAAAAGGCATTTGATAGAGTGAATTGGAAAAAAATCTTGAGTATATTGCAGAAAATAGGAATAGATTGGAGGGACAGGAGGCTAATTTGCAACCTGTACATGTCTCAGACTGCTCAGGTGTGAGTATGGAATGGAGAGTCCGTATGGACAGTGCCAGGAAGAGGTGTAAAGCAGGGTTGTCCATTATCACAGGTACTGTTTCACGTACTACCTTGATCAAAAAGTTTCCGGAATAACCACCGTGTGGCGCTCCCATCGTTCCGATTTGAGTTGTGTTTTTTTTTTTTAAATTGGTACATCTGTTGTTGATATTCACTTTAAATCTTAGTGTCATAACTTGACATTTGCAAAAGTTACGTAGCCAAGAGTACATCTATCTCTGTGTGTGTTGGCGATTTTTTACAATTGCAGAAATGGATTTAAATTTGCAACAACGAACTTGTATTAAATTTTGCGTAAAAAACGGATTTAGTGGCGCACGGACGTTGGAAATGTTGGAAAAGTGTTTCGGCAACGATTCTCTAAAAAAAAACGGTCGTTTACCAGTGGCACGAGCGGTTCAGAAGTGGTCGTGAGTCAATCGAAGATGATGAACGCAGTGGCAGACCATCGACATCGAAAGTCAGTGAAAAAATTGATAAAGTAAAAGAAATGTTGGTCAATAACCGCAAATTAACCATCAGAGAAATAGCGGAGGACTTGAACATTGCCTATGGATCCGCCC
The DNA here is from genome assembly GCA_037158775.1 of Hetaerina titia. Taxonomy (NCBI): domain Eukaryota; kingdom Metazoa; phylum Arthropoda; class Insecta; order Odonata; family Calopterygidae; genus Hetaerina; species Hetaerina titia. Next base: position 112,042,193 of record CM073774.1, read on the forward strand.
AAGACATTGTGGTTAATGATTTGGGTTTCCGTCGTGTAGCAGCAAAGTTGGTGCCAAAAGACCTCAATTTCATGCAAAAAAGAGACCGTGTTGACGTCGCAAAAGACATGATTTGCGAGGCTGAATCCGATCCCACATTCATCAAAAGGATCATTACTGGAGACGAGACGTGGGTTTATGAGTACGACACGCAGTCCAGACATCAGGCAAGTGAATGGCGTTCACCAAATGAGCCGAGACCAAAAAAACCACGTTGTTTTCAGTCAAAAAAGAAGGCAATGCTGACGGTTTTCATGGATTACAACGGTGTAGTGAATCATGAATTTTTGCCAGAAGGCCAGACAGTAAAGAAAGAGTATTATTTGGGCGTTATGAGACGTTTGCGTGAAGCAATTCGCCGAAAGAGACCAGAAATCGTCGCACAGTGCGTCGAGACCGTCGCACAGTGCTATCATTATTCGTAATTTTTTGACGAAAAATGCAACAAATACCATCCAACAGCCACCGAATTCACCTGATTTGGCTCCCTGTGACTTCTTTCTGTTCAATCGAGTTAAAAAACCATTACGGGGAACGCGTTTTAGCAGCCGAGAGGAAGTAATGGAAAAATCGCAGGAAGCACTGATGGACATACCGAAAACCGAATATAAAAAATGTTTCGAGGATTGGATCAAGCGCTGGCATAAGTGTGTTGCAGTCGATGGGGATTACTTTGAAGGGGACAATATAGATTTAGATGAATAAACTTGTATTTTTAATTTTCTGAATAAATTCCGGGAACTTTTTGATCAAGGTAGTATATTAATGCATATCTCACAATCATGTTATTGACTGATAAAAATTCAACAGAGGAAATACAATTGGAGAAATATACTTGTACAATTGGTTGAATGGATTTAAAGGGTCTTCTATATAATCATATTATCTTCTTCCAAAAGTTATGGTGACCACACGTGAAGGGGAAAACAGTACCACACTAAAACATATTCCCCAATATCTTTCAACAAACTTAGGTAAATGAAAATTGAGAGAAAAATTATAGAGAAACGAGTAGAAAAGAACAAATAAACTGGTGAAAAAAATCGTGGCTGGAAGTTCTAGTTATGCCAGCTGGTTCCTTTTCCCACATCATCCACTTTTCTAACCTATGAGAGAGAAGCTCATTACACATTTCAAATCACATCATCTCCAAGTATTATTTGAGCAAGAGAGTTTCTTATCCTTGAAAGCAAGCAATATTAAATATCAACACTTGTATATTTATCACAGTATTAAGATTACCTCTGATTAAATTAAATCTGATTTGTGTATTCTCCTGTACTTCATGGACTGACTCCAACAGGATCAAGCAAGTCCAGATTATAAAGCAAAAAGGGAGAATCAAAAGGACTTTGCGCTTTGAAGGAAAGAATTAATTACCATTAACTTGTTTCGCTACCATAGAGTAGTCCGGACTCTTTTAAGTTTAAAACTAGTCTACAGTAATAAATTCTCTCCTGTGAAAACACTGAAGTCCTTTTGATTCTTCCTTCATGTTTTACAAATGGCTTTCCACAAAGTTTCAGCATTTTCAAATTAAGTCTATATAGGAATATGTTATTGATAAGGATAGTGTAAGACAGGATTACTTGACAAAGAAATAGGAAAGGCATTAGAGAGATGAAATCAAAGAAGTCTGTGGGATTAGATAACATTCCTGTAGAACTACTCTGGAATTTGGCCAGCTTGATTAAATCAGTAATGATATGTCACAAGAAAGGATAAGCAGCATTATGTGGGGACTGTAAGTTTGATTTCATGCACAGTGTAAACAGAAGGGTATTTAACAGAAGGATAGAGAAGAGAACAAATGATTACTTAATGGACGATCAGTTTGGATATTGACAGTAAAAGTATTAAATAATAATAAGGGGGAAAACTCCACTGGCCGTAAAAATTTTTACGGCCAGTGGAGTTTTCCCCCTTATTATTATTTAACCTAGAGGCCGTAGAGCTCTTGAATTCTTGCTAGTAAAAGTATTGTCATGAGTAGGCAAGAAGAGAATGTGTAATCAGAAGATAATAGTTGGATTTTAAGAAGATGGAGTGATTAAACTGGGCACAATTAATGAGTATTATAGTGAAGAAAGGAGTAGTCTCAATGGATAGACAATTTATCCAGAACTTATGTGTCTCATACTGGACTTGTGGATGTAGCGAATGAAGTCAGTATGGACAATGTAGGGAAGTAGAATGGGATTATCCATAATCATGTTCTTTTTAGTATACAGTGTTAGAAAAGTCATAGTAAATACCGAGAAGGGAAATTTTTCAATTTAAAAAATTGTCATCTCTCGTTGTTAATATTTCCATAGCTCTTTAGTTACATATATAGGACTTCAATTTCTCCCAGCAGATGATGGCAGAGAATTCTTCTCGGGATTTCATCCGGGTAATCTCCTCCATCTCCATCGCTGCCGACGTTTCGATGAAATCCTTTTTCATTGTCATCAGGGCCGATGATGCCAGTCTGTAGGTGCCAGTTTATATATCCTTGGTGGTCATGTTGGGTCCCTTCTGATTGGCTGAGGCCGAGCACGTTTTCCGCCATTTTCTGGATTGGGTCCCATGTCCTGCTTAGGTCATGTTGGGTCCCTTCTGATTGGCGGAGGCCGAGCACGTTTTCCCGCCATTTTCAGGATCGGGTTCCATGTCCTGCTTAGGCTGAAACCCTCGTCTCTGTTAAAGTTTTTCTCAGAGAGCCGTATTTCAATTGCCTCCTTGGTGAGGCAGTCCCAGTAGCCTTTGGAATGGTGGAGCATTTTGGTTTCTTCCCAGCGTATCGCGTGGTCGCAATCAATGGCATGCTCCGCAACCGCCGATTTTGATGGTTGGTAGAGTCGGAGATGATGCTTATGTTCTTTAATTCGGGTCTCGATCGTTCTTCCCGTCTCACCGATATACTCTTCGCCACACTCGCATGGTATGCTGTAGACACCAGGCAATTTCAGTCCGGCGCGGGATCTTTGGAGTGAACTAAGACTTGTCTTAGTTTTTTGTGTGGTAGGTGCACTGTCCGTATGTTATGATTATGCAAAATGCGCGAAATCTTGCCAGATACCGTAGAGATGTACGGCAGGAATGCGTTGGCCACCGGTTTCCGCTCTTCTTCACGTGTCTCCCTTTTTCCTCCAAAGGCCCTTTTCAGGGCCATGGAGATTTCTTGCGGACTGAAACCATTTTCCCGGAATGTCTTCTTCAGATGTCCGAGTTCTGCAGGAAGGCTCTGCTGGTCGGAAATGACTTTGGCTCTATGCAGCAAGGATGAAAGAACCGCCGACGGTTGTGCTGGATGGTGGTGACTTTTTGCGTTCAGGTATAAGTCGGTATGAGTCGGCTTCCTATATACCTTATGGCTCAAACTCCCGTCTTCTTTCCTTTGGATGAGTATGTCGAGGAATGGCAATCTTCCTTCTTCCTCCGATTCCATAGTGAATTGGATGCTTGGGTGTCGGCTGTTCAAAAACAGCTTCAGGGTGTCAACTCCATGTGGCCAGATAACAAAAGTATCATCCACATACCGATAAAAATGTTTTGGCCGGTAGGGGGCTGATTGGAGCGCATGTTCCTCAAATTCTTCCATGAAGAAATTGGCAATGGCCAGTGACAATGGGGACCCCATGGCCACTCCGTCCTTCTGCTCATAGTAGCAGTTGTCAAAGGTGAAGTAAGTCGAAGTAAGAGCGTGGTGAAAAAGCTTCACTGTGTCGGCGTCGAACTTCTTCTCTAGGAGAGAAAGAGTGTCCTGGAGTGGCACTCTGGTGAATAATGACACTACGTCCAGGCTGATCATGATGTCCGATGGATTTAGGTGCATTCCCCGAAGAGTGTTGATGAAGTCCGCGGAGTTTTTCACATGATGGCTACAGTTCCCGACGTGCGGCACTAAAACGCCTGTTAGATATCTAGCGAGATTATATGTTGGTGAGCCGATGGCGCTAACGATCGGTCGTAGCGGGATGCCAGTTTTATGGATCTTTGGTAGACCATACATTCGTGGTGGAGCTGGTGCCTGTGGCCGCCGGTTCCGTGAGATCTCCGTAGGGATGTTGGATTTTTTGATGAGTTCAACAGTCCGCTTTGTAATGGATACCGTAGGGTCCCGGGACAGCTTCCGGTATGCCGCATTGTCTAGAACGTCTAAAATTTTCCGCCGATAGTCTTCTGTTTTCAAAATTACGGTGGCGTTTCCCTTGTCTGCAAGATGGTGATGTCTTTGTTCCTTGAGAGTCTCCGGAGGGCAGAGAGTTCACTTTGTTTAAGATTAGCCTTCGGTGGTTTGGCACTCTTGAGGAACGTGGAGACTTCGGCCCTTACTTCCTCTGCCACGTCCTGAGACACGTTCCTCACCGCTTGTTCTATCCCTCCAATAATGTCTTTGATGGGAATCGTCTGCGGCGCTGGTGCAAAGTTTAATCCTTTGGAGAGAACTGCTCTGGTGGCGTCGTCAATCTCAGCGTCAGTTAGGTTAACTACCACTCGGTTTTGGTCGATTGCTGGTGCCTGTGGTCTTCGTCCTTGTAGATGGTCAAATTTCTTATCCAATTTCTGCGTTTCCTGCGTCAGAAGTGATTCTGCCATGGCCATTGTGATTCGGTCAATGAATTCCCAATCGAAAGGTGAGAGTAGAGTGGTCAGCCGCAGGTGAAGATTTCTCCCGTGTTTGGCGTTGGCGTCCAGTAGTCTCCTCTTCTCATGAATCCTTTCACGGACTAAGGCTTTGCTAGCCCGCTCAAGGATACGTTCTGCTTTTGGTGTCTTCACCGAGGATTTAAGCTTGGCGAAGGTTGGAATTACTCCTTCATCCCGGCATCTCAAGAGAAAGGTGAGACTGCAAGTTAGTGTCGCCTTCTCCCTCCGTTTTGCAGCCAGTTCCTGAGTGCTGCGGTATATTTCCTCCCCGTAGAGGCTGGTTATGTAGGACTTCAATTTCTCCCGGCGGTTTTTCTCTGAGAAAAACTTTAACAGAGACGAGGGTTTCAGCCTAAGCAGGACATGGAACCCGATCCTGAAAATGGTGGGAAAACGTGCTCGGCCTCCGCCAATCAGAAGGGACCCAACATGACCACCGAGGATATATAAACCGGCACCTACAGACTGGCATCATCGGCCCTGATGACGATGAAAAAGGATTTCATCGAAACGTCGGCAGCGATGGAGATGGAGGAGATTACCCGGATGAAATCCCGAGAAGAATTCACTGCCTTTAGTTACCATAAAAAACCATAAACACAGTCTTTCGGAACCCGTCCAGACGCAAAAAACGTCATCAACATATCTATACCAACAGAGGATATTTTTGATGAGGGGATGATCTGAGGAAAACAATATTTGCTCAAAATTGTCCAAGAAAATGTCTGCTAGTAGCGGGGAAAGCGGAGAGCCTATTGCTAAGCCGTCTTTTTGTTGGTATACTATATTTTGCCGTTAAACACGAAACTGTTTTGTTCTACACACACTTTTAAGGAGGAACACAATTCCAATATCACTGGGGTTGGAACCCTTGCTTTAACAAGGGTAACTTCTGCAAGATTCAGAGCTTCTGATCTTGGAACACTGGGGAATAATTTTAAATTTAAAATAATTTAAAATTAATTTAAAATTAAATTTAAAATAATATTAGGTAGTAAAAATTAAAAAGTTTATGTGGAAAAGTAAAGTGGTTTTATTATTAAAAGTTAGTTGTGAAAAAATAAAAATTGAATCAATAGTTAGTTGGTAACCAACAAGATTCTTTATTGTTTCCATAAAAGTCAATATTGAAGTTTTGACTCTCCTCATGTTCATTAAGTGGGTAAAAATATGCATGTCAAATAAAATGTCACCCTTTGCTGGGTATGATGCAAATTTTTTAAGATGAAGCCTGAAATTCTCCAAAATGTTTTTGTTCAAAAGTCATTTTTATGTCATTTCAATTTTTTTAGTCATTACCACTGGATTTCCTTAGAAAATTAAATTCCCTTTCCATTCAAACAATTCTGTTGCTGTGACATTAATAAATTTTAAGAAAAATATGTTGTGTGTAGATTTCTACCCAACCTGCCTTGGACTAGCATACACTGGTTGATGTTTTCATAACTGAAAAAATCAACAATGGAATAGAAGTACAAATGAGAAGAAATATTTTTGGTTCAATTTTTGTATTGCAATTACTCTGTGAATGAAGAATTGTGGACATAGTACATAGCGAGAAAAAATGTTTCATATTGCAAAATATATAACCCCTCCTAAGTATTTATCATGACACTTCTAATGCTCTGTTAATGTGGAAAACATGGCATACATCTACATCTACATAAATACCCTGCGAGCCACCAAAAAAGGTGTGTGGCAGGGGGTGTAGCACCATGAGGGAAGGGTAAGGGATGAGGGGGTTGGGGTTATCAAATAGGTGAGGAAAGGTGGGGGGAACCTGTAAGAAAAAATGTATATTTAAATATACACATACATACATACATATATATACATATATATAGATGATGCGGAAGTACTCACGAGAGCAATATAACTTTTGGACGGCACAATATAGCACAGAATAAAACAGATAACACGTAAAAGGACACTCACATTATAGATGATTTGAGTGTCCTTTTACGTGTTATCCTTTTTATTCTGTGTTATATTGTGCCGTCCAAAAGTTATACATATATATATATATATATATATATATATATATATATATATATATATATATATATATATATATATATATATAACTTAGACAGTAACACACAGCACGAGAAAATGGGATGGATATTAATGTTAGCAAATGCAAATCCATCACCTTTAGTAACAAGGTAAATGGAAACAATAGGGAATATAAATTCTCAGAAAATGTCATTCCTAGAAGTGATAGTTGCAAATACTTAGGTGTATATTTAACCAAGGATTTAGGGTGGGGGCTAAATGTGGATTACATTTTTAAGAAAACTTTGAAAACTCTTCATTGGGTCATGAGAAACCTCAAAGGGAGCGATAAAGCAACTAAGGAGAAGGCGTATCAGACCCTGGTAAGACCAATTTTGGAGTACGCTTCTCTAGTATGGGACCCTTATGAAGAAGGACAAATCAAAAAACTAGAAAAGGTGCAAAGAAAGGCTGCCCGATATGTACTGGGGAAGCATAGGAGGATGGATAGTTTGTCTGACATGCTAAAAACGTTGGGCTGGGAACCTTTACAAACTAGAAGGAAAGTAAGCAGACTTTGTGGAATGTTCCGCATTCTGAATGGGGAGAAGGCTTGGGCAGATCTAAGGAAAGAGGCGGGGAACCCGAATTTTATAGGGAGAAATGACCACAATTTTAAGGTAAAATGCCTGGCACAAAGAACAAATAAAAAGAAATTTTCTTTTCTAAATAAAACAATTGTTGATTGGAACAATGTACCTGCAAAAATTTTTAAGCCCTTTCCTAACAGAGTCCAAACTTTTAAGAAAAGATGTAAACAACTTCTGTAATCATTTGATTGATGTGTTGTATAAAATTAAGTGTAATAGCTAAATTTTTTTTTCTTGTTGATTGGGAAACAAATGTTAATGAAATGGGGATTTTTTTTATGTACTACAGATTGGTGTTTGGAAATTTCCTTAAAGTGTATTTTTTTTCTTTTTTCAGACTTATTTTATTTATTATCTTTTGTGATGTTGATTGTATTTCAGAAACCATGTTATTTTTCCAAGGCAAGTTTATTGTAACACTTGGGACTTGTGTGCCACCTGACATTTGTCTATTTGCACATGTAAATTTTAATAATAATAATAACACATAAAAAGAACACTCACAATAATATCTTGATAATTTTGACGGACTCGAGCTCCGTCTTCTTCGGAAGATAAGATATGACTGAGGAAAAGGGTACGCGGTGCAGAGAGAGTTGGGACGAGGGAGAGGGGAAAAACAGGTAGTGGGGGAGGGTGAAGGAGGGGTATATGGAGGGGGAGAAAGCGGAGCGGAGAACAGGTGATGGGAGAGGGGTGAAGGAGGAGGTTATGGAGGGGGAAAGGGAGGCCAGAGGGGAGCTGAGATGGAATAAGGAGGATGCGGAAATAGTAACAAGCGACACAGAAAACTAACAATTCATCCACAGATCCCACAACACCCATGACCAAGGCATCAACTCACCAAGACATCATAAGGGCTTGACAAGTCAAAACCCAGGACGAGGATGACAAAATGTATGCGGATGAATAAATTGTTCCACCACCTCGCAAGAAACAAATCCACCTCCATCCACCCCAGCCCTATTGTGAGTGTTCTTTTTAGGTGTTCTCGTGCTGTGTGTTACTGTCTAAGTTTTTTATTCAACACTTCCGTGTTACTTTGAAGAAATCATATATATATATTTTAGGTAATCTACCGGTTAAGGTAGGTTTTTGGATGGACACAACTCTATATATATATATATGTATATATGTATATATATATATATATATATATATATATATATATATATATATATATATATACATATATACATACATATATACATACATACATACATACATATATACATACATACATACATGTATATATATATATATATATATAAATTCACTGATAGTCATAACAAACACAGAAACCAAAACACACAAAAGAGGGACTCACTGGTTCTCGAATTTTCGGTGGTCCAACCACCTTTCTCAAGAGGAATTAGGAACAGAACTGAGGCAGAGGAGGGCCCGAAAGCAGTGGTAGGAAGGAGAAGGGGAAATGGGGGAAAAGAGGGGAAAAGAAAGGAAAAGAAAGGAAAAGGGGGGAAGGCATTCGAGGTGAGGAGTTTGGAGGGGTAGTGTATGGCACGGGAATTTTAAAAAAGGTGGGGATGATATGGAAGTTGTTTGGGGTAAAGGGGGATGAAATTATATGCATAAAGAGGGCAATTAATGTCTAATATTAATACCTGGGCGATTCCAGGAATCCAAGAGCCAGATGAAAGCTAGCTCTAATGTTTTGAGTTTCAGTGGAGGGTCTGAGTGTGGGAGGGATGCTAAGACGGATACTTTAAAACATTGGGCAAAGGCAGTGTTGTGTTCGGAGGCATGTTTGAGGATTGGGAGCATACCAATAAGGGAGGAATTGTTGCATGAGGCTCGATGATTATTGATTCTAATATTGAGGGGTGTGGTACACTGTCCAATGTAAAAGGCAGGGCAAAGTTGGCACTTGAGTAGGTAGACAACATTGCTGGAGGTACACGAGGAGTAGGGAATTGGTGGGAGAGAGTTAAAGAGCGGGTGGGAGAGGGATGGGATTCTGGTTAAGAAAATAGGACATGTTTTGCATCTAGGTTTATTGCAGGGTCTGGGAGTGATTTTGGAACGGGGCGAGGATTTAAGAAGTGGATTGGTAGATTTTAGAAGATCTGATAGATTGGCGGGGCATTTGAAAGTGACAGAGGGGCATTTGGGGAAAAGGTTGGTGGTGGAATTGTGGTTTTTGAGGATAGGATAGAGGTCCTTTAGGATAGAACGCAGAGATTCTAGGCCAGGGAGAAACGTGGTACAAATTGAAAGAGGGTGGTTTTTCGCGGTGGTGGAAGGTCTGGGAGTGTAAGTATGTCTACGGATCCTCTTATTCAGGAGGGATTCAGGATAACCTCGTTTGAGGAGGGAATGGTGTAAATTTATGAGGAAATTGTCTAGGGAGTCAGGGTCATTGCAAATTCTGTGTCCCCTTATGGAAAGGGAATAAGGAATGGAACGTTTGGTGTGGTATGGGTGACAGCTGCTAAAATGTAAGTACTGTTGTTTATTTGTGGGTTTTATATGTACGGATGTGTGAAATTTATGGTCTATGAATGATATGTTTACATCTAGGAAGGTGATTTGGGAGGAGGAAACTGTAGACGTGAAGGAGATAGAGGACGAAACATTAAGATTGGAAATGAAAGTTTTCAGGGAATCAGGACCATGTGGCCAGAGAAGGAAAATATCGTCAATATATCTGAGCCACAATAGCGGTATCAGGGGTTGTTGTGACAGGAATTTATTCTGGAGAATCTGACCTGAAGAAGGCCTCGGAGTAGGCCGAAAGCTCAAATCATCTACAGTGTGAGTGTCCTTTTACGTGTTATCTGTTTTATTCTGTGTTCTATTGTGCCATCCAAAAGTTATATTGCTCTCATGAGTACTTCCGCATCATCGATATATATATATATATATGCGGGTCGTGGTGGTCTAGTGGGTAGAGCTTTGGACTACTGACCAGAGGGTCCCGGGTTCGATTCCCGGGCAAGGCACTCTGGGCACCTGCAGCTCCACCCAAGCTAGTTGATTTTTCGGGTACCAGATCTTCCTGGGAAACCATAACCGGCACAGGGAAAGGAACTGGCCCCCCTACCCTGATGTGTGAATATTCACACGCCGTCGGGCTTGGTACATGGGTGAGCTCTACCATCACCTACTAAACTGACTTTCGGGTTGATTACTGTGTTTATATTCAAACATAGAAATAGGTATAAGGAAAGGGGATAGGAAAACACATAAAAGGCGAACACAGGACATGTGGGGAAGGCGGTTTTTGAGCAGATCACGAAAGTAAAAATATTTCCTTAACCGGGATTTGAACACCGGACCTTCCACTTGCCGGGTGGACGTGCTACCAGTTACACCACCAAGGAAACTTAATTCACCCTGAGATCTGCGATGTTTTAAGACGCCCAAGTGTTCCGGATCATTTGCCAAAGGAAGGCTTTAGGGAGCTGTTCCACCCACCAAAGGAGAAATAGACAATACACACAAGAAGAGGGAATAGATATCTACCTTTTCGGATAGATAAGGGCCCTTATCCATCCGAATGAACAATCACCGTTACTCATGCAATTCTGCTTCACTCTCTTCTCTTCCTATCCCTTTACATGCAAGTTCACACAACCTATCATTTGACGAATGCTTTTCCCTAACAGTTCTAGAATCCCTACCCGATTCAGCCACCAACATAGAGGTGATAACTGGCGAATCCGCATACATCCTATATTTCCGATCCTTTAAAATTCCCACCCTTAACCGCCATCTTTAATTTCCTTCCCAACAGTCCCTAAACCTTCCGCCCCCCCTCCCCTCCCCAGGCACTATTCCCTCAAAACCTCTCAGTCTGACCTGAAGAAGGCCTTGGAGTAGGCCGAAAGCTTAAATCATCTACAGTGTCAGTGTCCTTTTACATGTTATCTGTTTTATTCTGTGTTCTATTGTGCCATCCAAAAGTTATATATATATAACTTTTGGACGGCACAACACGTAAAAGGACACTCACCATGTAGATGATTTAAGCTTTCGGCCTACTCCAAGGCCTTCTTCAGGTCAGACTCTATTGTGCCGTCCAAAAGTTATATTGCTCTATATGTATATATATATATTCAAACACGAAAATCCCACCATTCGGCGAACAAATATTATTTTCACACATAGAAATAGATATATAAGGAAAGGGGATAGGAAAACACATAAAAGACAAACACAGGAAAGGTGGGGAAGGCGGATTTGAGCAGATCACAAATGTAAAAATATTTCCTTGTCCGGGATTTGAACCTCAGACCTTCCACTTGCCGGGCGGATGCTCTACCAACTAAGCTAATAAGGAAACCAAATTTACACTGAGATCTTATAATGCCCCACCTTTCCTGTGTTTGTCTTTTATGTGTTTTCCTATCCCCTTTCCTTATATATATCTATTTCTATGTGTGAAAATAATATTTGTTCGCCGAATGGTGGGATTTTCGTGGGCCCTTTGAGTGCGTGTGTGTGTGCTTCTTGAGTGCTAGTGTGTGTGATTGGTCTGTGCTCGTCCTTCGTGGATAGTCACAGAGTGTGTGCTTGTAATACATCCTGGTATCCTTAACGGGGTCTTCCTTACAGCCTCGTGAAGGATTACATTTCCACCTGGAATCTTTAATGAAGTCTCACAGCTTCGTGAAGGATTCCAGACAGGATAGTGTGTGTGTGGCTGTGTGTGGTCCCTGGCGTGGATTAATTTCCCGTAAACCACCACAGAGGGTATTCTTGGTCGAGAGGTTGTGGTTGGTTCCCGCGAATACCAACACAACAATTTGGTCTGACGAGAGTTGCGACTGTTTTTTACGGCCAGTGGAGTTTTTCCCCCTTATTATTATTTAACCTAGAGGCCGTAGAGCTCTTGAATTCTTGCTACTAGATCTGATGATGTCCTTAAAATTCTCTGTCAGAGGTTCAATCATCCATATTCTCCTACCGTTATTTTCTTTAGATCAATTCAAATTCTCAAAGTGATTCACTGAGTAAAGGCTTTGGGATGAGTCGTATATGCATTCATGATGGACTTTTAGTCAAAGGTGAAATAGGTTGACATAAGTCTGCTTGATAGTTCATCGATTCAAGATGGCGGAAGCCAGTAATGCTTGTGCGTACTGCTTGGAAATAATAGCCGTTAATCAAGTTTTTATTAAGTGTGATTTCGGATGCAATACTTTTTATCATGTTAGCTGTGTTGGTGTATCCAAAACATTAGTCAACATGATTGCAAACAGTGCTAATCTTCTCTACCAATGCAAATTATGCTCGATACAGTCGATCTCGACATGTGACTACCTAAAAAAAATTCAGGCTCAGCTAGATGACCTTCTCAGTTTAGTATTAGATCTAAAATCTAAACTTTCGGACTGTGTACAACTGATAGAATCCCAAAAAAGTGAAATTAATTCTCTCAAATGTGATGTACGTGCTGGGAAACCAGGAAGAATTGATCATGAGCCTACTCACACCAATCTGTTGCTTTTTGGCCATACTGTGAATAGTATTTCCACTGAGAGCTGCATGGCTAAGGTCGATTCTAAGGCAATATCAATGGTTTGAATTGATTATGATTCATCTTGCAAACCCACGAGTGAAAAGTGCACAGAATCCAGCATTGTCTCGAAAGACGCATCTCCCGCTGGCGAATGTTTAGACATAGTTACGAGTCCTGAGAGCTGTGATGTGATTGACAGCAATAAAACTGATGACTGCGTAATGGTAACAAAAAATGGTAAAAAAAATCAGTCAAGTTATTGATAGTGGATATTGAAATGGAAGGCAACAGTATCCATTCCAACAAAATGATGGCTGCACATCGTGCCCACAAGGTTGAGCACCTCAAAAAACCCGCAAGCGCTATCCTGAACTGGTAGTGAGTAAAAATACGTCATCAACAGATCTTGTTGGTGTAAAAAGAGCGTGGTTACATCTGGGCAAACTGGCAGGTGGGACTACGTAAAATACTGTAGACTGCTTCCTGAGAAAGAACTTTCCTCATATCCCTATAACGGTGAATAAGCTTGAGTCAAAGGGTGTAAATGCAAGCTTGAAAATTGGAGTGCCTTTTTATACTCGAGATGAAGTGCTGTACAGCGATAGGTGGCCATGTGACCTGACTCTGAGGCATTTTTTATTCAGGCGCCGGACTGTAGTGGAACTGAATTAATACGAAGTGGCAAAGACAATAAACATCATTCCAGTGGGGAGAGTGAGATCAGGATCCTAGTTCTCGACATACAGTGTCTATATAATAAGTTACAAGACCTTGAAGCTTTAACTTTAATAGACAAACCGGATGTAATTTGCCTTTGTGAGCATTGGATCAGTGTGCTGAATGTCACAATTCCTGGATATGTGATAGGGGACTATTATTGTCGAAAAGTGAAATGCCATGGTGGAGTGGTGATTTATGTAAAAACACTATTGTGCATGAAAAACCGAAGATAAATCTGCAGTCCTTGAATACTTAACAGGTATTTGAATGTTTGGTGGTAAAACTCACTGTCAATGAGCAAATTCTTATTATATTTGCACTATATCACTCACCAATAGGATCCTTTAGGGAATTTGTTGATAAATTGGACAATTTGCTCTATAGCACGACAACTTATTCTAAAAGGCCTACAATAATCCTCACTGGAGACTTCAATTGTAACCTCCTTACTGACAGTAATAATCAAAGAGAACTGCTGTCTCGACTAGGCTCCTATAACTTAAAACCCTTGGTGAATAATCCTATAAGAGTTACCGCCAGTTCCAATACCCTGTTGGATAATATCTTCACAGACTATCCAGAATGCCAAGTTAAAACTGTTGTTTTCAACCCAGCTCTGTCTGATCACAGGGCAATTATGTCAGTTTTCAATGTGTATAAAATTAGCAAATCTGCAGTTGCCCCTACCATATTTAAGAGGGTCTTTAGTGACTCTAATGTCAGTCACTTTCAACTTCTCTTGCATCAAGAGAATTGGAAGATGTTGAGCGAGAATAACTTCCTGAACAGTAACTTTGACCTGTTTTACAGAATGTTTAAGCACCCTAAACCCATTCAAAAAAACTGGATCACTCCTGAAATTAGGCATTTGTCCAGGGAATTAAGGATAAAATCACAATTCTTTGCATCCTCTGCAGATGACACACTGCACCATGAATATTCTAACTTAAAAAAGATGTACCATAATATGATAAAGAAATCAAAGAATATAATGATAACCTAATCTTAAATGCAACCAATAACACAAAAATGGCATGGCACATTATCAAACAAAACTCTAGATCTAATGTAGTGGAGCTACCAGTCCATTTTAGGAATGATAAAAATAAACCACCGGATCCAATAAAACTGGCAAACGAATAGCTCCTTCTTAAAGTTACCTATGGTTATTGTACAAGATCCTCCTCATGTTACCGATATCTACTTTGCTACTTCATACAAGTCTATTTTTCTCAAACCGTGCAGCATTTCAGAGCTTTGCTCTCACATTACTAAGGCAGGTAAGAAAGCCTCAACTGATGTACATGGTATATCAGGAAAAACAATTCTTAACTGTAGAGATGAAATTTTAAGTCCCTTACTCTTCCTTGTAAACCAGAGTCTAAGAGAAGGTATATATCCTGATGCCCTCAAAGTATCCATTATAACACCAATTTATAAAAGCAAAGGGGAAAAAAATGATGTGGGAAATTATCGACCCATATCTATAATCCCCCAGCTAGGTAAAATATTTGAGGATGTGTTTAATAAAAGGCTAATCGAATTCCTTGAAGTCAATAACCTACTATCCCCAAAACAATTTGGATCCAGAAAAAGGAAGTCAACAGAGCAGGCAATTTTCAATGCAATTGACACCATCATTCAACAAATTAATTCCAAGCAGAAAGTAATGGGTGGATTCTTTGACTTGTCCAGAGCATTTGATATGGTTGAGCATGATAAACTCTTGTTCAAATGTGACCAAATGGGTATTAGAGGCACAGCACAGCAGTGGTTGGAAAGATACCTCAAAAATCGGCAACAAAGGGTAGCTGTCCAGAAGAATGGAAATGCCTTCCTCTCTTCTCCATTAGGTGTAATAAAAGGTGTTCCTCAAGAGTCAGTGTTGGGCCCAATCTTATTTCTCATTTGTATAAATGACTTACCAAAAAAATTATGTGTAAATCCTCACGGTAACTGTGTCTTATTTGCGGATGATGTGAGCATTGTGCTGTACCCCAAATCCTTTGATGATCTGATGACTCTAGGTAAAGCCATTATTCAAGACATGAGCATGTGGTGCCATGGGAATAGCTTTATTCTCAATGAAACAAAAACTCGGCCATGATTTTCACTGCCAAAACCTGCCACACTGTTAAAAGTTCTTCTCAGCCTATGTTAAATAACTGTAAAGCTATTAACGACTATAAATTTTTGGGATTATACTTTGATAAATACCTGAAATGGGACCTGCACATCACTAATCTAAGTAAAAAATTAAATTCTGTCTGCTATCTTCTCTCTATACTGAAGCATACTGTTAATATGGATGTTTTAAAAACACTGTACTATGGTCTTTTTTATTCTCATGTATCATACGGTATCATAATCTGGGGAAGCGGGTCATCAACTAAGTTAAATAAAATATTTATTATTCAAAAGAAATTGCTTAGGTCCATGTGCAATAAACCTTATAGAGCCCACTGCAGACCTCTCTTTCAAAGCCTTGGCATCTTAACAGCCCCTAGTGTTTTTATTTATAATACGGCAATTTTTGTAAAAAAGAACATGGTCTATTCCCATCTAATAATGGTACTCACACCTATGAGACAACAACTAGAAATCATCTTCATGTAGTGTCTACTAGCATGACAATGATGACCAAGGGACCTCGTTCTCTTTGCATCAAAATATTCAACAGGCTTCCCATTAGTTTAAAAAATGTGAAATCACTCTCTATTTTTAAAAATAAATTATTTATGTACTTAAATGAAAAATGTTTTTACAGTGTGAATGACTACTTAAATTCTGGGTAATTCTGAATTTTATATTGTGTAAATTCTTAATTATGTATGTGTAATTTTATCTTTTTTCTGGCTAGTAATCCAGCTACTGTACTTCTTGACTTACCCTATACGATTACATAATTGTATGATATTCTGTACCATACTATGTACTTGTCACTTGGGAAATAAATTATTATTATTAAAATTGTAGAAACAGTAAATTTGCCTTTGTGGAAGCCATTTTGCTACTGGCACAGTTTATAATGAATTTAATTATACAAGAGTACATTATTTTCTCAGAGAGCTTGGAAAAGAATAATGTGATGGCAATGGGCCTGTAGTTGCTTCAATCTTGGCTCAAGTTTTTGTTGGATGGTGACTATTTTGGTGCATCCCTGTGAAAGAAAGATGCCATGAATTAACATGTATGTTGGTGTCCAATAACACCAACATACATGTTAATTCATGGCATCTTGGTGGAGTGGTGGAGATGAGGGTGATGATTTTGCAACTTTTAAAAAATAACTATTCCAAATGAAACTATGCTGATGATTTGTTATTTGGGTTAAAACTATTTCAAAGCAATGTTACAGTCTTAATTTATCAAGCAAATGTCCATTGCTGTCCATCTTCTTTCCTCCACGCTACCCCTCTGTGAAGATGTTATCTCCATGTGTGTGCCTGGGTAATTGTGTCTTATTTCAAAGTTTAAATTGCATGGTGCTAGTAGATTTTCTTATTTTAGAAATCCTTGTTAGATTTTGCTGTCCCACATACAAATCTGTTTGCATTCTGTGTCATCTAAATGGCTGATCTATCTAAATGGCCTAACTCTTCAATTCTGAATTTTGATTGCCCTGGTTCACATTTGTGTCACCTTTTGACCCATCATTGGCCATAAGCTTATTTTTAATTCTTAAGTTTGCTTTATTTTTATAAAATTACTCTCTCCATATCCACTTTTTAGTTTTGCTTTTAGAAAATTACCCTCTCCGTATCCACTTTTTCTCTCCACCAAAGCCATATCGTGTACAAAATGCAACTATCTGACTTTTTTTTCCTCGTTGAATGTGAAATGCACAATATTGTCTTAAATTTCACTCGCTGGTGATTGTTGGCATCCTAGCATTACTGTTCAATCCTCACCTTCTTGCTCCGTTGCTGTTAAATTTCTGATAATTCTGGACATTTAGTAAAACAGTGACACAGGCAGCAGAGGTGGTTGGCTTGAATTTTGTCATTTATGTTGAGTGAGTTGATATTGAATACCCATGATAAGAGACAACTTGGGCATGATATTTTAACATTAACATTTTATGGTAAATCAATTTCTTTTTGCCCCTATGTCTATCATAAGACCAAAATGCATGCTCTCAGAAGTCTTTTGGTGGCAATAGATGTTGAGGGGGAGATGTACATATGCAGAGGGGAGGATCCTTGGTCATAATGCAATTTCTCTGCAGATACTGGCTGTTTGGGGAGAAGGAGGACGAGGTGGATGCTGCAGGGGCCAAAGGGGAGGTGGGGAGGAAGGGTGGGAACAGGATGAGGGGTTGGTTCCCAAGATGCTGTGTTGTGGAAGTGATCAATGGGTCAGTCCGAAGCATTGCCAGAGGGTCATCAGCATCAAAGTTGCCAGTGCCTTGCGAGAACCATCAGAATGAAAAATCAGAAAAAAAAGAAAACTGATGTGCTACACTTAATTGTTACTTATTCATTAACATTTGATTCCTGTGTAATCTTTCCATTGCATGCAAGCTCTGGTATCTTACATGCATAAGCTAACATTTTTTAAATTTGTGTGATGTTATTATTTGCTAAAATTTAATTGTTATTTAAGCACATTTGTTGTGGTTTAACTTTAACTATGCCCAAGCATTTATTATGATTTAATAGAAGGAAACCAAAGATTTAATGATAAATTTCAGTGACACAATGAGACTGCTTTTTGGGAAATATTTGTCTCTATGTTGTTTCTCTATGTATGTTTGAAAATTGCTCTTTGTGTGTGAGTGCGTAAGCATTTTTAAAAAATTGCATGCGAGTTCATTTGCTCTTAATTAGAATGTTACTAAAATTGCCATCGTGCTCTTGTTGTGAACATTCCATCATGGCATCTTAATTTTGAAGGAGTTGTTTTGTCTTGTTTTTAATACATCGATGACATATTATGTACACACATACATACTCATCTACAATGAACAGGAGAGAGATCACCTCAAAAACAACAATTCCAGGCATTTATACTCCAAATTTAAATTATGTAACACATACCCTCATGATGGAGGGATTCCATTGAATGTTATTACAACAGCTTAATAAAGCCAATGTAATGTAAATTGTAACATATCTTCCACTCTATTTCTGGAGTAATTTAAATTTATACAACTGAATGGAATGGTGGTATACTTGAATAAAGGCATTTGTTGATGCCAGGATTATACAAACTCTCATTCATTTAAGCAAAAAGTATGTTGAAAATTCAATTGAAAAATGCATGAGCAAACTCTTTACCCTCATCAGTTTGGCCTAATTATACTTGCTGTCTCCAGTGTGTAACTTTATGGAATTTGGATAACATATTGAAATGAAATTATTGAATTTGTAATTCCACACACTTTATTTAAAAGTGCGCTAGTAACGCAGTTAAGGCAAGCCTTTATAGAAGACTCTCCATTAAATAGTGGAATTCGTCACGAAATATCTTCTTCAACAGTAGCTGCATCTCCCTTGGAGTAACCTTTAGTATAAGAAAACCCAGTCCTCGGCTGGAAAGTTGGCTATAGGAGTAGCCAAGAAAGCCTGGCTGAAAAGAAAGTTACACGAATGGTATGACAAGATGAAGAAGACATCCCATTATTTACTACTGTTATACGTGGATTTTCTCATGAACTTCATTGGATCGAGTGGCTGTACTTTGATAATGATATCCACCAGAAATGCAGTAAGATTTCCTTTCAAAAAAGAGCAAAAATCAACCGTAAGCTAGGGTTACTTTGGAAAAATAAGGAGTCCAATTTAAAATCAGCAAGTTCTAAATGTAACTTTAAGTTTGGACCTCAAATTGTTAATCATTAAGGACATTTCTTTTCTAATACTAAAATTTCTTTGCTAGAAAAGGGTTTAAAGTATGCACCTAAAATTCCTATTTCTGTTAAAGACATAGAAACCTGGCGGTTGACCTAGAAGTTTCCCTTCAGAAAAAAACATTGGGGTTTAACAAGTTGCTTCCAAGGAGCCCCTTAAAATCCCACTACCCAAAAAAGAAAAAGTATTCTACAGGGTATGAGGCCTTGAAGTCCATTATACATTCAGTAACAGCTAAAAACTTGATCATCCAAGCGCTGTGGTTGTATTAGAAAGAAATACATCACGAAATGCTGACTTTATCAAAGCAAATTATATTGGAGTACTTTGTTCAGAGCCACCCCCCAAGTTTCTACAAGAAATTAAGGAACTGATCAAATCCAGTGATACATTATTTAAAAGTTGTGAAATGTTCAACCTAGTGCAAATGAATCCCTCAGCACCAAGGTTTTTCAGGCTACTAAAAGTTCACAAAAATGGGATTCCCATCAGACCAGTAGTATGAAATATATCAGCTCCCAACCACATGTTAGCGAAAAGACTTAATGAACTCTTCAGGAAGGTTTCCAAATTTTTCACAGAACATGGCATAGTGAATTCCTTGGACCTTATCAGCAAACTAATGAAAAAGGTCATCCCAAAAAAGTGCTTGCTTGTTTCCTTCGATGTACGCAACCTTTTCACCAACGTGCCACCCATGGGAGCTGTGAACCTCGCCAAAGACATACTCCTCTGGAAGTCCATCCCAGTGCCAGTTATTAGTGAACTCTGCTTACTACTAAAGATGTGTTTTTCCCAAGATTATTTTATTTTTAATTGTAGATATTTCCAACAACCCAATGGTTTAGCCATGGGCTCGCCCTTGTCCTCACTCTGGGCCAATATTTATATGGACAATTTTGAAAAAGTTTTGTTCTCTTTACCTCACTCTCTCATTAATAATGTATTTGGTTGGTTTAGATATGTAGATGATGTCTTCTGTACGTGGACAGGTTCCAATAGGCAACTAGATCAGTTCTAGCACATTTAAATTCTGTCAATTCTAATGTACAATTCATGTGTGATTATTCCTCTTCAAGACATTGCTTTGCCCAAAAGCTTTCAGCATTTCATGCAATGATCCACCGATTAGCCTCTATCCCTATGTCAATATAAATAAGGAACTTGCCACCAAGTGCTTTAGCCAGTGAAGTTACCAAGGTGTCCTCTTACACTCTAAAATTTGAAGAGTGGATAGTGTAAGAGGACACTTCAGTAGCTTAATTAGCTAAAGCACCCGGCTGGACATCAAAGAATCCAGGTTCATATCCTGTTTATGGAGAATAATTTAAAAAATTTTTAATTGTTGCATTTAAAAAATTAGAGATTTGGAAACAAGTAAAATTGGAAATCCACTTTCAATAAGATAAGGAATACTTTATTTTACAAATAATGTAGTTGGATCAGTAATTGGTGTTCCTATATTACTGTGGAAAATCAACTTTTGTAAATTGCAAAACTTTTTTTCTTCAATTATAAGTTGCTGCTTGACACTTTAATAGGTGTTGGAATAATTCTGAAATGTTTTCTCTGGTTCTAAATGATTCAAAAGGACAGTGATATTTTTGTCATGTTCATTATATGTGGACATAAATATCAATTTCTGAATCTTATTGTACAGGAGGCATGGGCAGTTAACTTCTTCCCTTGCTGCCAGGGTCATTTCATGAAAAATCATCTAATTTAAAAATAATTGGTTACATGACCATTTTATTGCATGGACCTTATTAAAAAACTTTCTCGCAACTTTAAAAATGAACCTTCGAATAAGATTCAGTAAACTTAGCATCACTAATTCATACTGAAATGAAACATGAACTTTGGGTAAAAGTAAAAAAAAATTGAGCTTTGGAATTCAAATTTTTCAATACAGGGGTTTAAGCGTAAGGCTTTATTCAATAAAAATATGTAGGCCTACCTACAGGGAGTCTGCAAATATCAAATATGGCTTAGAAACTTTTTTTTCAGCAGGAACTCCTATATGGCCATTTGTGGTATTTTGAAAGTTATAGGGCTAAAATATCTCAGATGGATCCCAATGAAAATGTAGTATGTATAAAAAAGCCTTGCATGTTCACTGAATTCACGCCAAAAATGTCAAGGTTTACGCTCTGCTAGTTTGGTAAATAGTTGGTTTGATAGAACATACTGCTAAAAATTTAGCCATCTTTTCTTAATGTATTCATGGGTAAATCATAACTATGTAATTATAAATACCTTGCCAGTTAATCTCACCTTAGGCAGAAGGATGAGTGAAAACTGTTTTTGGCATCACCTACCCAACTCTTCCCCACCTTGAAACCCTTAATGCAGCAGCTAGCTATCCAACCTCAAACCCTCATTACCAGCAATAATTCTTTTCCATTGTCTAATTTTAAAAAAATTTAATAACAACAACGTGAATAACACTTGAGAGATTTATGAATGACATGGGTCTTGCTGGCACCTCACATAGCCAATAACAACAAATACTGTCACATAATCCAGTTTTGGTACATTTCACACATGTTGTGGCATCCCTGATGAGATATGAGAAGGAAGGTGTGCCTGAGCACACCACCGTCAGGGATCAGGAACAGTTGGTGTTTATGAGAAGATAGAAGTTTTACAACACTTCTGGTTATCTTGAGCTACACACTGGGAAATTCACCATTTCATGACAAACTTAAAATATCACACAATATTGACACATCTAGAGCACAGTTCATATTCATTTATGGCAGCTTTACAGCTCAGCACCAAAACGACAGTGTTTGGGGTTTGTGAGACAAATACACATGTGCATTAGAAGTAGCATTTGGAGTAACTTCCTACATTATAATCTGTGCATCATTCTCAAGCTACAAATGATTACTACATGGTTTATCTCTTTGAACTATTTATCAGAAATACCCCAAAATTCATGAATTTTTTCATCATCTATCGAAAATATCCAAGAAATTTTATCTTTCCCCGAATTCATTAACCAGGTGAATGGTACCTTACTAAGGGAAACAGCATATTAATGATGTCTATTAAAACAGTATTGGAAATCATGTTCACATACAATTAGTTAATATTTCTTTGACTTTATACTTAATACTAATATAAAATTATCACATGGCTTAGAAAACAATACTATTAGCATCTAACAACAAATATCAAACCATTTTGATTTCTTTGTAGCAATCACAGTGCAAAGTTAAAAATGTATTTAAATGAGAATTATGCATTGGTAACCTTTTGGATATGAAAACTATTCAATAAGAAAGAAGGAGAATAATGAGGCACATATGTTTACTCGCACACTTACATACTCGTATTATTACATACTTATCCACTGGAGGCTACCATTACCGCCAGTATCATATTATGATGTTACTGAACTCTCAAATGATCACCAATTGAAAAGAGCTACTCATATTCAATTGGGTCTACCATTTTGTCAATGCCTAATCAGAATAGAAGCATATCACAACAATTATAATTGTTGTGATACATAATTATGTATCGTAAACTACGGCCTGACCATTAATACTTTCATCTCAGAA
Organism: Hetaerina titia; assembly: GCA_037158775.1. Lineage (NCBI taxonomy): Eukaryota > Metazoa > Arthropoda > Insecta > Odonata > Calopterygidae > Hetaerina > Hetaerina titia. Next base: position 112,065,132 of record CM073774.1, read on the forward strand.
TGAATGAAATCAAATTAATTGAAATATACCCTCTACATGTTACTTCTATCAAATAGTCTTTTAGTTACACTATAAAAATGAATATCACTGAAAACTTCTGGAAACTTTTCAACTCAAGTAAGCAGTGATTTTTCACCTATTTACCGAGTCTAATAGTTATCATAGAGGAAATACATGCCACTCATGCATCTACAAATAAATTACTTGAGATTTGTGATCATTAATCCTTAAATTCTACATTGCTTGAAATAATCTTAGAGGGGGACATTCTTTCAAACCTTAGATTTCAAGGACTCAGTTATTTTAAAGTTTCAAGGCTTAAATATCATGAAAAAATAAAAATATGCACAACATTAGATTTGAATATCCCACCACTATAAAAAATTTTACCCACAGCAGGGATTCAAGAGGATTGATTTTGGAATTCTTACTAGCATTAAGGCAAGCAGTAGTTAAGAGCACTTGTGAACATAAGTTTCCCACTCTGAGAAAAGATTCCATAGGGCACAGCAAGAGGAGTTCAATTCACTCCAAATCTTAAGTCACAATCTTTTCATTGACTAGAAGCCAGTGCAAAGCCCAATTTCCCATTAAACATATTTCCCTTTAAACTCTTAGCCTTGTGCAGTGCTTTCTCTATCATGAAACATGCTCAAGTTAAACATATTCAACTTATTCTATGATTAAACATGCAAAATGAAAACTGCAGTGCCCGGTACTGTTCAACGGAAGTCCAACCCCATGAACTTCCATAATGCACTAAAAATACATGTGATGTGTCACTCTTTCAAGGGCATTCATTTGTTTTTGTGGCCTTTGTTGGTCTCATCTTCAGTGCCAAAATTAAACCTTATGCATGTTTACATAATGAGTTCCACTGTAAGTAGCTACATTGCAGGAGCATAATGAGGCAATGGGGGTGCAAGTGGGAGCCTTGCGGCAGCAGCTGAGTGCAATGCCCCCTGTTGACCATGGGTCAGAGTGAGTATCCAACCATGAATGTGAGGGTCACTTTCCTCATAGAGGGGGAAGCATGCATGCTCCTGATCAAGAGAGATAGATAAAAGCAGGGGTGGTGGTGGCTATAATAACACCAGAGCAGCAGTTAAACATGGAGCAGCCCTGTTCTAGGCCATGGAAGTCAACATGAAAAGATAGCAAAAATCTTTTGCCACCATATAGTACAATTTCTACTTTTCCATCTCTCTCAAAATGATTCTTTTATCCAGTCCTAAAAGCTTTGTATTCCTACATTGAAAATTCCTCACAAGATCAGGATGACTGTAGCCAGAAAACTTCCAGTGTCTTGTGACAAGAAAGTTTCATGTTCAGAGGGCTATCTTAAAATAACTTTAATCAAAAGCATTTAAAGAAATGAAGTCACAGATGAAAGCTGGAGTCAACATTTTAAATCCTCATTTGTAAATATAGTGTGTACAAATTTTGAAATCTTTGTTTTAGCACTGCCTTATTCTTTTCAGGTATGAATTAAAACATCATTGGTTTTCTCCGTTTGAGCTCAAATCAAAGTTCCTGCATGGAGACATTAAAAATATTAAAATGCGTGTCTATATTTGCTCTTCAATCAAGTATCTGTCTCTGATGAATAGTTTATGGCTTGGATAGCAAAGAACTCAAGTGCTGCTTTTGCCCAATGCGTGGAAATATTTTGCTTTTTTCCTTTCAGTTTAGTATTTGATCTGTATTAAAACCAAGTGATGGCTGTTTAGAACATGCATGGACTTCGTTTAAAATTATGTCCACATCTGACATCACTCAGGTGCTACAAAGTAGTAATATATTGTTTCACTAAAATGATAAAACAGTACGAGTGAATGCAGGGGACTCTGAGAGCCAATGGGATGCTAACCACTAAGATAAAAGAGAGAATGTTAGGAGGAGGAGGGAAAGGGAGGAAGGGAATGCATATTTCGGTTGGAATTAAGGGGGTTAGAAAGTATGCAGGGCTAAAAAATGATAATGTTAAGTATGAGTGTGGAGAAGATTTGAAGAAAAAATGTGAACAGAAGGGCAAACAAACTGATAAATACTAGCAATAGAGGGGTGGGAGACAAAGCTGTTGCCATGGATTCCAAGAAGGAATGGCGGGTGGATGCTGAGAGGGTATGGGAGTCTGGAGACGGATAGTGGAGAGAAGGAAAGGCTGTGAGTGACATTCCCATGCTGTGCCAGACTCCTGGTTTCCCATTATTATCACATCGAAACCAGAAAATTAAGGAAGATTTGGTGGTAAAGCTGGGCAAAAATAGTTAATTTTAGTGCATATGCTAACAGATTAGGATTCCTTAAAACCTTAATGCTTGCAGGAATCAGTATGGTAACAAATACGTGACCTCTAATTCCAACATCAACCTCCTTTTTGGAGAATTCTACTTAATTTGAAATACAATTAAAATTCACTAAGGGGGTTAGATCCAGTGCTAGGAATGGACTTAGAATCTGCCCCAATAAGGCAAATACAATTGACGTTACCGAGAATGATATATATGTTATAGCTTGTCAAGTGTTGTGGGAACAGACAGCATATTAAATCTCAATTAAACCTCAATGCAAAATGGCTGGGAATTGGAATGAGCAATGAATACAAAATGAATATGTAAATGGGATAATTTTTTGTGTGAACATTAACTCCCAAGATAATTTTCATACAATGAAACTTCACAACTCATCTAATTTTTTCATTTAAATTTCTCAATAGAAGAGAATCATGCATAAAAATGAAAACAGAATAAAATTTGTGTTATCTTAATAAATAAAATTTTAGTAAGATATTATTAAATAAAACAATAATTTAAACAGTTTCAGAATTTTCATTATGCGCTTATAGGGTTTAATTTTCATTTGTTAAGTAAGTGCATCCACAGAAAAGCAAAATAGATGGACTTATATTTTCATTCAACAAACAATGAAGATAAAATGACATTATTTTGATCTATTTAACACTGGAACAAGATTGCTGTCATTTCTTTTGATTACTTTTGGTTCTGTGATTTAGTCCCCATTTTGTGAAATGCGTATATGCTTCGGAAGGAAGGACACAATAAGGAAACTTACCCAAGTAATTATAATTATGATGACCCTTAATTTTAAATTGGAATAAATTGAATTTCTCATACTTTAAAGTACTTATGAAAAAATATTGGTGTATAATTGTATTAACTTGCCTTTTTTCAAAAGTGATAATTTTAAATACTAGAAATTAATATTTCAGTATGCACCTAATGTGTTGTGCATTAATACTCTAGGTAAATGCAGGCAGCATTGGAAATGCACCAAATTCTGATGGACACAGGTGATATTCAAATTCAACAAATGAACTTCAAGACCTTCTGAATTGCATCATTCCACCCATTTGCTTTTGGAATTAAATCTTGAAGCTTCACAAATTTCAAAGTAAATTTAATACCTTCAAATAAAGATCATTAAGAATACACAAAGTTTGGAATGGAATAAAATTCTAAATAAAAATGCACTTATAAATGCTATGGATACGCTAGAATAATATGCCAATTGCATTACAGACCAGTTGCTGCTCATGTCCAGGTATATCAACATTCAAATACAGTTGAGCCTTGCTCAATGAGCAGCTTGGATAGTGAGTAATTCGCATTACAAGCAAACATATTGTAACCAAGAAAAACTCATTTGGCGAGAGAGATTTAGCATAATGAGTGATGAGGAGAGGGGTATTCCCAAAGTGATTGTGCCAACTGTTTACGCTTGTGTTTAGCACAAGTTCCACTAGTATCACAGTGTTGCTAGTGATCACACATTTTTCCAAACTTGGGTTCAGGCATGTTATTTGTGACTTTTCATGCCCAGTTTAATGATATTTAATGAATAGTTATCAAAGCAAAGAAAAAGCCGCCAGGAGACAGTCAAAAGAGAATAAAAATAACTGCAGAAATGAAAAGTGAAATTAGTCAAAGGTGTGGTGTCAATGAGGTGTCAGCCTAGCTGATCTACCATTTATATACAAATGTCTCTTGATGGATTTCTTGTAAAATTGAATTATGAATGTATCATAAATAATAAACTAATTATTTCAAATCTTTTTTGTTTCCTATGAATCGAATTTACATTCCCAGAGGTTTCACTCAGCAACAGAAGAAAAGGTGAACTTGAACCATGATTCCAAATAATACCTACGCAATTTTCTTGGAATAAACCTGGCACAAAATTTATTTTTTTTGTTATGGCATGATTATTGCATTTTACATTACTTTATTTGGAAAAAATGATTCACTAAATGAGTGTTTCATTTAACGAGAAAGGTTTCGGAATGGATAAAGCTCAAATTATGAGGTTCCAATATATTTTATTCAGAAAAAATTTAGTACCTGGCAGATTTGTGTTGAATCACACACTTGTAATCTTATCTTCTAGTTATTTAATTGGTAAGACCTCTTAACATGCTTTTCTAGATTATCTGAATCAAATGTTGGTTCAATTATTTTGCAACACATAACTGACATAAATTCAAGTCAAAGTAAAGCCAAAACGAGGACCTTAAACTCAAGGGTGGCGGGTTTGATTCCCACCTAGGTGGGTTTTTCCTTCACCTACCACCTATGGCTTGGGTGTTTATAATTATGTCCATTGTTTATAGTTCGATGTAAAGGCCAAAAAGTGCTGCTTTCGGAAAAATGCTAAATAAATAAAAGACTTAGGTCCACCTTACAATGAATCTAAGATCATGACTTATACATAACTTCAAGTCCAAAATTTTGATTTGCAGTGCAGTGGCATTAGGTTACAGAGGTCAACCAATTAAAAAGCCCCTCTCTTCCCTGAAGTCAACTGAATAAAAGTCTCCGACTACCTCATCCTTGTTTTACCACTCATCACTGATTAACCAATCTACGACCTCACTCTTCTTCATGATTAATTTACTTAATGAATTTGCTTATTAACCACTTTTGAGCTATGTGATCATCGTGATTATTCCTGATTTCATGTACATATATGCTCAACCCTAAGTGCCTTATGTTTCAAACTTCCATTCAATATTGTTCAACCTTCACTGTCTCCGAATACTGACTGCACAATGAACTTTATGCAAATGCCATAATGATTGAATTAGACTGCAATCGCCATACATTATTTGACAGATGTTGTGATTTCCAAACATTGTTTACATTTACAGACTGAAGTTGCAAATAATTCATTCAAGGTACCCAAGGATCACAATAAAAAGCAAATAAGCCGTTTTCAAGAATACAACAGTCAGCAAAAATAAAATGTTTGCAGAAAATGACAAGTTTTCAATTATTAATTCCTCTCCTTGCATTCATTTCAAGCTGAGGAAGGTTTGAAAGCCAACTGAGAAAATTAGAGCCTTCCAAGACAAAATAGATGGGCAGATATTTCATGATCTCTTTCAGTCTGTACCATACTAAGTACTATTGAGAAATTATCAAAAATCATGCTAGACATATTGAAAATGGCCTTATTACCTCTGATGTCTTCAAGTCACCATTCTAGCTATTTTAAAAAAGAGAAAGAGCACTATATCTGGCTAAGATAGGCAAGAGTTTTCGAACCAAAAAAGAGCATCTTTAATTTAAACTGACATTTTAAAAAATGAGATACCTCCTACATCTGAATGTTCATGTACCTGGTTCAGGTGGAAGCAGAACACAAAAAAAAACCATGATTCATAATTTTAACACTGGAATCACATTAATCCTTCTGATGCACCACAGCTTACACAATTTTGATGCTTTCATTATTTTCCACAAACAAAATGTACTCATCCCCTAAAACTTCTTGAATTACAGAAAGAAATTTTCCAAATCAGAATGCCAACAAGTAACACACAAACAAAGAATTCATAGAAGGTCAATTGGGCGAGGCGAGAGGGCAGCCAGAGCACAGAGTAATGCAGGACCATCTTGCCACTATCCCGGGTGATGCCATCAACAGAGTCATACTCATCCTCGTATGCAACTTCAACACCTTCGGTAGCTGTGGAGAAGAGAGAGAAATTGCTCAACTAAACCACCATCTCAAAAGTGGAGATCAATTTAACTCTACTGCATCAGTTGATCAGCATGTCCACAAGACATTTGGATTTCAAAGAGGGCTACATGGCAGGGAAATTAGCACTGAAGGTCAGTTTTTTCCCGACACATTTCAGACACTTGTCCACACATCAGCATATGATCATTTCAAAGTTAGGGTAAGTATTAGGCTGGGGAAAAAGAAATCCATTATTTTCTCGGTAGATGGCTGTAGTGAACAATCTCATAAAGTATTGATCAAACAATTTCAAGTTTATGTTCATAGTCAAGGTGATATTTGATACCAAAAAAATTCTTTTGCTGTTTTATGTTTGTTCCATTCAGTTGTGAGTTACAGGGTGTTAACAATTGAAGTCAACAAAGAGAAAATTCGGTACATTTTACAGTTTTTCTTTGATAAAGGCGAAAATGCAAGCCAGGCCACTGAAATTGTGAATGGTGTTTATGGAGCCGATGCTGTAACAGCTGATTACGTGCAATTTTAGTTTTGTCAATTCCGTTCAGGCATTTTTGATGTTAAAGATGTACCTCGCACAGGCAGGCCCGTCGTCAAAAATGTCGATAAAATCACAGAAATAATCGAAGTTGACCAGCATACTAGTAATTGTAGCATCGCCCAGGAGCTAAAGATCGATCATAAAACAGTTTTAAATCATTTGTGAAAGGCTGGATTCGAAAAGAAGCTCGATGTTTGGGTGCCACACCAATTAACACCAAGAAACATGAAGAATCAAATTTCCATCTGTGAAGCCTTGGCCAAACGGAATGAACTCGACCCATTTCTTAAACGGATGGTGACTGGGGATGAGAAATGGGTCACATACGACAATATTGTGCGAAAGCAATCGTGGTCAAAGCGTGGTGAAGCAGCTCAAATGGTGGCCAAACCAGAACTAACGGCCAGGAAGGTTTTACTGTGCATATGGTGGGATGTCACAGGAATTATTTATTATGTGTTCCGTATGGCCAAACACTAAATTCAGATCTCTGCTGTCAACAACTGGCCTGTTTGAAGCTAGTGACTGACCAGAAACGACCAGCATTGGCCAACAGAAGAGTTGTTGTGTTTCATCAGGACAACGCAAGGCCACACACGTCTGGACTTGACAGAAACTCTGGGAGCTTGGTTGGAAGGTTTTAATGCATCCACCATATAGTCCGGACCTGGCACCAAGCAATTACCACCTTTTTCTTGCATTGCAACACTTCCTGAGTGATAAGAAATTGCGATCAAGAGAAGATTGTAAAAATAGATTACTAGAGCTTTTCGTCAATAAGGACCAAGACTTCTACGAGATAGGCATTATGAAGCTACCTTTTAAATGGCAACAAATCATGCAACAAAACAGTACACATTTGATCCAAATCGGACAATCTGAAACATCTTAAATAAAGTTTTGAATTTCACGCAAAAATAATGGATTCCTTTTTCTCCAACTTAATATTTCGACAATTTGAAGAGATAAAATTTAGAAGGTAAGCCTGCTAACATTTACACATATCAAACCCAAAGCAGCATACAAATCAGTTAACATATTTATGCTTCTTGCTTATACATATTCTTATGTTAGCAGTAGCCAACCATTTGGAGGTAACTATTTGATGAACTGAGAACGTCTGTGCTAAATGTCAAGGTTATTTAGGAAGTAACCTTAGCTACAAATCAAAACCTTCCCCAGCACAAAACTAAATAATGGACCACCCTATGCTACAATATACCATTTTTCTGCTCATTATTTTTCCTTTCTTCCGTCATCTTTTCCAACATGCCTAGTCTTTTCCAACCTGTACTTGGCAAATACAATATTCTCTCCTCTATCAGTCTTCAAGATTCCATCACCACTCAATACAATCTCCTATATCCATTGTTCCTTCCGTCCCCCAATTCCTCCCAATTTTTTTCTTTCCTCCTATTGTACTATGCCTAAAACTCCATTTGGTTTTCCTTTTGGTCCTTTTTTGCCACAAAACTTGGCTCCATATCACAAATGCTTGATGATGTGCAATGTCTTGGATAAAGATCTTGAAATTAATGTAATGTTAGCAAAAGATGTGACCAGATCATACTTTCAAATTTGGTTGAACACACATTTTATTTACCATACATCTTTGAAGGGAAGTACGTACGAATTGTGATTGTGAGATTTCGAAGACAATTAGGTAATATTTCATTTTTGAGATGCTTGAATGGTCCTGCTTATTGTTTTCTACAATTGTAACCATGAAGTCTGAAAAGAGAAAAGTTTCCCAACAATGTATGTGGATGGTTCATTAAGTACCCATGTTTAATGACTTTGGGTGTTCCTGAGGGAAGTTTATGTTATCATCATGTGCTGCAATCTATCAAACGACGGTGAAACAAATTTCAGACTGATTTAAAGGTTAGTTTGGATTTGGCAGCCATTCGAGTAAGGGGTGTTTCGTGATTTTTGCTAAGATGGAAAAAGAGCAGCATCATTTGGTAATTCGCTTTTTTTTGGATGGGAAGAAATGCGAGGAGATAAAAGCAAAGTTGGATGCTGTTTATGGGGACACTTCGCCATCTATGACCACAGTTAGATATTGGTTCAACGAATTTAAACGTGGGCGAACATCTGTTTTTGATGAGGAGCGACCAGGACGCCCAGCAGACGTGGTTACCAAGGGAATCATTCAAAAAGTCCACGCCATGATTCTCGCTGATCGACAAACGAAAGTGTGCAAAGTAGCAGAGGCAGTGGGTGTGTCGACTGGAATGGGAATTAATATTTTACATGATAAGTTGGCCCGATGGGTGCCACGATTGCTCACGGTGGAATACAAGCAGATCCAGCAGTCAACTTTGAAGCAGTGTTTGCAGCAATTTAAGCAAGATCCGAAGGTATTTTTGCATCGAGTTATCACTGTTGATGAAACCTGGATCATCATTACACACCAGAAATCAAGCAACAATTAAAACAAAGGATTTCTCCTGGTGAATCTGCTCCAAAGAAGGTGAAGATGGGCCCGATAGGACGGAAAGGTCATGGCGACAGTTTTTTGGGATGCAAATGGCACCATCCTTAAGGATTTTTTAGAAAAAAGGAAAAAAAATCACTGTGAAATACTACAGTGAGTTATTGGACCGCTTTGACAAAAAAATTGAAGGAGAAACGGCCGCATTTGGCGAAAAAGAAGGTGCTGTTTCACCACGACAATGCACCAGCACATTCATCCAGAGTTGTCTCCGCCAAACTGCATGAACTGCGTTATGAACTGCTGTCGCAACCCCTGTATTCACCCGATCTGGCTCCCTGCCACTTTTTCTTATTCCCTAACATGAAGAAATGGCTCACAGGAAAAAAATTTAACTCAAACGAGGAAGTTATCGCTGAGACAGAGGCGTATTTTGGAGAGTTCGACAAATCCTATTATTTTGAGGGGTTAAAAAAACGACCGGAACATTGGGAGAAGTGCATCTTTCTACAAGGAGACTATGTTGAAAAATAAAAAAAAAAGTTTTTGAAAAAATGCTTTCTTCATTTCTAACATAGGTACTTGTTGAACCGCCCACGTAACAGTCAACATCCCTTTTCCCCTAATGTGTCACTGCAAACCCACCTACCAATTTAATGCGGAGAAGAAACTATTTCCATGATGCTATACAATACAATACAATTTATTTGTCCAGCGATCAAGTTGTTACAACTGTATACTTGATATAAGACACGTCAGAGTAAGTAACAGAATACATACATGGATACATGATACACATCAGGCATTAACAAGAAATTCGGCAATTGAATAAAACATTTTTAATTTTAAGAACCTGAGTAGGTTGACCTTAAATGCAGCCACACTTTTTTGGGACTTAATCTCAGTTGGGAGTTTATTGTGAAGTTGGAGGCCCATAAAATTTGGGCCAGCACCTGCATTTTTTGTACGTACATATAAAACGTGCAGCTGCTCATTCTGCCTAGTAGAATATTTATGGATATCACAATTTTTCACATACTCAGATAGATTTCTTTTTGTATGTACTAATACATGAAAAATATAAATGCATGGTACTGGCAGTATATCCAATTTTTTAAACAGGGGACGGCAAGGGGCATCATGTTTCGCAAAACACATGAGCCGAATGGCTCTCTTTTGGACCCTGAAAATGAACATGGCCTTTGAAGACGAACCCCAGTAGAGGATACTATAGGCTATGTGAGAATAAAATTCTCCGTAGTAAAGTGCACAGAGAACAGCCACTGAAACTGTGGATCTAATGGACCTTATTAAAAAGCAGACAGAGCTTAACTTAATGCTCACATGAAACTACTTCAAGTTGTTTTTGAATCTACTACAAGTAACTTCCCTTACCTCTCATATCTTTTATTTAAATGTGAGTAGAAAAAATCCTGACCAAAGGAAAATGTTTCTCTTCATATGTTATGGAAGCCAAGAAAATTTTCTTGCATGGAAATTACAGCATGCATAATTTGCACCTCATATTATGTGCAGAACATCTGACATGAATATCAAGTCATGGGCATCTGCCATCCTGCATCAGAGGTGTAATACCACTGACAACTAATTCCTCTCGCAATAACCCAACTCCCATATTTTCAGGAATTAGCATTTTAATTGAAATCAGAGGAAGATGGTTCTCCAATTTACTTTCCAGGAAGTATGTCAGATTATGTGATTATTTTGCATGTGCAAAATTGGACCTCTACAATGTAGGCATAAAATATTATTGCTACATTGATACAAACCTTTCCCCTGGCATGTACATACTTCTCCTACTTTCCTGATGTGACATTCCCACCCGGAGAGAGTGAAAAATTCTTCCCCACCTTACTTTCTGTCAAGCTTGTCATATGCGAGTTGTTCAATAATTCCTTAGAAAATTCAAGAGAGAGCACTTATAGTATTGAAAGTGGTTTGATTTTAGTAAGCCTTAACTTTCACGAGACTGCTGCTTAAGTTTCAGCTATATCTAGGTCACGATTTCATTTTCATAGTCGATTGAGGCAACAAACTTTTGTTTATTTAGATACATAAAAAAAATGAGTTTCATGGGGTTATTTAACATTTCTATTTAAAGGCTTTATACCAAAAAGATCAAAGCTGAGTTCGATGAAGTTCATGGAAAACTTGCTCCTGTGTTTACAACTGTTTATAATTGGGTACATGAGTTTAAATGTGGCCATACATCCACAAACGATGAACATCATTCGAGAAGTCCACTGGAAGTGACTTCTTACAAAATGAAGGACAAAATCCACAATATGGTTTCAAGCGATGAACAAATCAAGGTTAGTGAAACAGTTGAAGCCACAGACATATCACAAGGTAGTACAGTATTTTCAATTTTGTCAGAAAAATTGGGTATGAAATAAACCTCTGCAAGATGGGTGCCCCGTTTGCTCTCGGGAGAATATACACAATCATATGGTGAAATCGGAAATCATGTGGTGAAATGGTTAGGCACTTTTCTGCAACAATCCTGAGGAGTATCTGCATCTAAACATGACTATGGATGAAACATTAACACACTACTACACTCCAGAGACAAAGGAACAGTTGAAACAGTGGGTTTCTGTAGGCGAAGATGGTGAAATCAGCCTACCAGGTGATGGCCATGGCTTTTTGGGGTGCACGTGGAAGCATCTACATCAATTAATTACCAAAAGGTCAAATGATTAATGAAGAGTGTTATTCGTTGTTATTGCATTGGTTGAGCAAAGAAAAAGAGAATAATCATCCTCGTTTGGCAAAGAAAAAAAATCTTCCATCAAGACAAGTCCAGGGTGCACAACTATGCTGTTTCGATTTAGAAAATTATGGAATTAAAGTTTGAATCATTAAAACATGCACTGGATTATTATATTTGCCCCTCGTTACTTCTTTAATGTCCAAACATGAAAAAATGGCTCCATGGAAAACAATTCACATTGATCAAGGAGGTCATCACCAAGACAAATGCTTATTTTGATGATCTTGCGAATTATTACTGTGGATGGCTTAAAAAGTTGGAAAAAGTGTATCCAGCTAAAAGGAGATTATGCTGAAAAACAAAAAAAAATCAATTGATGGTTTTCGCAGTAACTTTGTGAAATTGATTCCTATTGGAAATGAAAGAATGGTAACTTTGTGATTCCACAGAAAAATTTATTACGATACTACCTGGCTTTTGACGTCCAACGTCATACCTGACGATGACCGCCAGGTATGACGTTGGACGTCGAAACCCAGGTCGTATCGTAATAAATTTTTCTGTGGAATCACAAAGTTACCATTCTCTCATTTCCAATAAAATCAACCCAAAATAATGTTTTCTATTTTTTCCTAAGGACATATCGAACAACAGCCATAATTTGCCCATGCTTTCAGTGTAGAAGATTGGATATCTAAAATGCTGCAAATAGGATAATAAGAAGGAAATTCTCAGAATTGCAATATTCTCCAATGCCGATTGTAAAATCCTTATCTCCAATGAACTTCTCATTCAAGGGAAGACTGACTATACATTTAAAATGATTCAAAGAGTTGAATTCTGTTTATTGTTTCTAATTAATCTGAATCAAAATGCATGCTTTGAAGTACCTACTACATAGATAAATACAAGTATATCATTTATTATTATTAGGTAATCTACCGGTTAAGGTAGGTTTTTGGATGGACACAACTATCAAATAAACATTTTGTGACTCCCCACCTATATATATATATATATATATATATATATATACTTATCATCATTAGGTAATATACCGTTTAAAATAGGTTTTTGGATGGACACCACTATCAAATAAACATTTTGTGACTCCCCACCTAGCAAACTAATCTATATCAGGTACCTCTTCATCTCCCTGTACTTCTTTCCTCCCTTCATCCCATCCAACATCCCTATCCTGTTCCTGCCCTTACCTCGCTTGCCCAACATTCTCCCCTCTATTACCCTCTTCAACATTCCACTACCGCTCAATACGCCTTTCATCCATTTTTCCTGCCTCCATAGGATTTCTCTCAACAAACCCCTCTCCTCACCAACCATCTCCAGTACTTCCTCATTTGTTTTCCTTTCTGTCCATTTCACCTTCTCCATTCTTCTCCACACCCACATTTCAAAAGCCTCCAATCTACGTCTATCCTCCTGCTTCAGCGACCATGTCTCCGCGCTGTACATAGCCACGGTCCATATCAGAGTTTTTACGAGTCTTGTCTTAACATCCATACTCAACGTCCCCGTCATCAACTCCCTCCTCCTTGAGAAAGCCTCCTTGCCTAGCGCAATTTTTCTCCTTACGTCCCTACCACTTTGACCGTATTGGTCCAAAACACTTCCGAGATATGTAAACTGTTCTACCTGCTCTATTTTTTCCCTGCCTATTTTAATATTTAGCTTAGCCTTTTTCTTTCTGGAAAATCGCATAACCTTTGTTTTATTAATATTGATTCTCATCCCATATTTATCGCACTGAACCTCCAATTCACTCAACAATGCTTGCAACCCCTTGGCTGACTGAGCAACTAATGCTTGGTCATCAGCAAACCTAACCGATTTTATGAATTCCCCTCCGACTTTCATTCCTACCTCCAGTTCTTCCCATGCCTCTTTAATCATTTCCTCTACATATACGTTGAACAGTACTGGTGACAATGGGCAACTCTGCCTTACACCTCTTCCTAACACTGCCCATCCGGACTCTCCGTTCCCCACTCGTACCTGAGCAGTCTGAGACATGTACAGGTTGCGGATCAGTCTCCTGTCCCTCCAATCCATTCCTATTTTCTGCAATACACGCATTAAAAGTATATCATGATGACACTAAAAAATGAATTCACAGAACAGTATAAATTTTTCTAAGTAACTGCAGAAGATGCTGCATTGGTAGCTTTCAATGGAGTTTTCCACTATTGTTCATTACAATGCAACAATTTTAAAGTGCTGAAATCTTTCACCTTGACAGTGATTCGAACCCAGATCCCCACAATGTCCAGCCAAGTGCTTAAGCGAGTTCAGCCACTGAGGCATCCTCTTACACTCAGCGCTCTTGAAATTTCACAGCATAAGATGATGCATTGGTAGTTAACTGGCTAAGAATTCGGCCTGACACCATAAGGATCTAGGTTAGGTCAAGGTAAAACATCGTCACACTTTGAAATTGTTGCAATACTAAATTTTTACAAGAATTTACTGCAGAAATACATATTAAGCATAAAAAATTACAGTAGCTGCTTTTATGAGGCTAAGAACAATATATACACAAAGGATCAATCTATTTGTGTAAATCCCATCTCTTTCCAATGAATATAGTTAAAAATAAAAAGCAACCATTTCAGAGAGTAAAAATCATTCGCCTTGACCAGGATTCGAACCCGGATCCCTCGATATCCGGTTTGAATCCCGGTCAAGGCGAATGATTTTTACTCTCTGAAATGGTTGCATTATAATGCACACATAGCGGGTGACTCCGTTAAAGTTCCTGTTACAGTTTCTTGAAAAATAAAAAGGTTTACCAAAGTCCTTGGACAAAAATGTCTACGAGTATAGACATTATCCCGCAAACCCAGCCGCCAAAATGAACCACTAGAGAGAAAGAAATGATCATCATTTACAGGAATAATAAGGAGATTCATAAAAGTACATTTACTTTTTCATTTTTCTAGCACATTTTTGTATATCAAGCAAATAACTAAGAATACATTAGAAAAAATTAGTAAAACAAACATAAGAAATGTCCAAAATGATGCAATGTATGCTTTAAAAGAATGAAAATATGAGCCGACACCTATCACTGTACCTCATAGTGAGCATACATGTATTTCCCAAACCAAAGATGTGTTTGCAAATAATAATCATTAAAGCCATAAATTACATCAGAGGGTCTTTGTTATCGGATCTCAAGGAGATTCCCACTTTGAAAATATGACTCATGTAATGCTGCTGACCATGGCCATTTGAAAATTAAAAGAGCGGGCACCTCCAGAGGAGGTAGAGAGGGGCAGGAGCAGGACTGACCCAGGGGTGCAAGGGTGGCTGCTCCAAATCCAATGTAGGGGACTGCCATGCGGTACGAGCACGTGGGCACCATTATTTCATGCACAATGCTGTCTCCCAGGTAGAACATCCAAGACGAGAGGGACTTCTTCCCCTGGGCCTTTTTTGCTGCAGCTGTCTTCATGGCAGCTCTTCAAAGAAAGCACCAGGAATTACGCATTCAAAATGAAAACAGCTATTCACATTCTTTTAAAGTAACTGCAAACCGTACTCATGAGTGGCTTGCACTTCATCCCACTCCAACTTGGCGTTTTACCAGCCCTGATTGATAGAATTTAATGGTAGGGTTAACAGCATTCCAAATGGAAAATGTGGGAAGAGCAAATTAATTCAGATATTTCACTAACTGGATCTTGCCACTTATTTTTTTTCACCACTTTGATTAGTCTATGAATTGTTACACTCTTTCCCTATTAATTTTTAGTACCAACTTATCTGCAACCATTTCAATGCTACATAAGACTCATGCTAATATTCACAGAAACACTTAATATACTGACTAGCTAATCAACCAGCAGAATAACTTACTTGAAATACATCCAAAGTAAAACATATCACAACTTTATTTCAAAAGTTTCAATCGATAGAGGGTCACAGTAGCCCAGGGGGTAGAGCATTGGACTACTGACCTGGGGGGTCCCAGGTTCGATTCCCGGGCGAGGCACTCAAGCTATGTGATTTTTCGGGTAGCAGATCTTCCTGGGAAACCATAACCGGTACAGGAAAAGAAACTGGCCCCCCTACCCTGATGTGTGAATTTTACATGCCGTCGGGCTTAGTACTGGGTGAACTCTACCATCACCTACCCAACTGACCTTACTTGAATACTGTGTTTATGGTATTTTTATGGTCAAACAACAATTCTTATATCTGCATGTGACTATTAGTATGCAGACTTACCACTTTTTGCATTGTTAAATATAAATTTACATGAATCACTTGATTACAATCCATTACTTTAACAGTGGAACTTCAATGTTATCCCAATGGCAGTATGGTAACTGTCAGTCAACACGGACACACTGAACATTTGGACTGCTACTCCTTCCCTGGACTTGAGTTACAGGCAAGCACATATTATCCCATAGGTATGTCAGCTGTGCTCAAGCACCCACTGTGAATCATTCCAACTTCCTATATTGCCTTTCATGAACTTCCTCATGCTTATTGGTTGGAGTCATTACAAAATAATTTCTCCCATAAACTTACATCTGAAATTTTAATTCTAACCCAGTGAAAGATAATTCAATTAAAGGAACAAAATATATTTAATTTCTGAATATTTTATATCTTTTATAAAGCTTGAACTGAATGATGTGCCATTTTAAAACTACTTTCGAGCTTTTACTTTTTAATATTAAAATTACATTATTTACAATGTTTTTTACAGCATTTTCCTAATTGTTGAAAATTATTGGAAAGAAAGAATGTAACGACAAACCAATATTTTAAGCACATTCATCGGTAAATATTTTAAAATTTAATCTTTTTTTCTGCACTTTAGAAGGGCTACTACAAACTAGAGACCAGATTCAGGCGAAGTTTTATGATGCCACAGAGTGAAATCCCATCTGCTGAGATTACGAGTGAGGGGGATGAAGTTTCACTACCGGGCACTGTGTTTACTGAAGGGATTGGAGTTTTATTAATAACTGGGAGCTTTGGATACATGAAAATTATCACATTCATACAGTCAAAAAATAATAATGGTCAATGGTAAGCCTTCAATTAGAAAATGAAATGGTATGTAGGAACTTCCAAAGAAATAGATAATACATATTTATTATTTATTCAGTAAAAATTATTGAACCAATTAACAGATACCAAATTAACAGGTGGAAAAATATAGATTTACAGAAGTGGTGGAGAAGAGAGTAAATTTTGTTGACTTCTTAGACAAAAAAATATAGACAAACATTCATTTTCAAATGAAAGAACCAAATAAGGTAGAGTGAACAATGATCCTGCAGCATCAATTGTCACTTACATGGTTGACCACATGAATTTCACCTAAAGAAAATTCTCTAGAAAAAATAGGATGTTCTATTGAACCTTCTCTACTGTATGGTCCACTGATGTCCGAGAATCAATGAAGAAAACAACGCAAAGATGGTTCATGAAAGATTATTACACTCCCTTGAAAAAGAGAAGAAATTTGAATACTTGTATGTTCCAGTGCCTATGTTTATAATACTCTGGATAAGCAAGCAATAAAGAATTTCTTGATAGAGTGAGAGAAAAGTACCGGTTGACCAAAGTAGAAGCAATAGGCTAGATGGACAACTGATAAGGCATATAGAATGCATGTGACTCTTACTGGGGAAGATTAGAAGTATTAAAGGAAAGTGGAAGGCATAGGATTGGATTTATGGATGGCAAAAACAAATATATTTGTAAAAAAATGAGAAATAACTGGCATTAATCAGAGAACTCAATGCAAAGAGATCATGCATTCCACCCTGAAAATCTACAGGTCAGTTAGAAGCCCTCCTGAGCCAGTTGGTGGCTTTTAATGTGGTACTTACATCTGCCTTCTTCACAAAGATTGATATATTTAAATGTTAGACTCTTCACTTAAGCAACATTTTCACGATATAGTCAATTATGCAGTAATCATTTAGGTGAAGTACATAAACATTTTGTAGTCACTGAGCCTTACTTTTGGAGAAGATACTTCTTTAATTTTTTTTAAATCTCACAATAGGTCTTTAATCATCCACATGATTTGAAATGGCATTAAAAATATTAGGGTATCACTGCCATAGTTCTATCACTACCAAAATTTCTAAAATATTTTGGAATATCACAGATATAGCTTTATTGATTACCAATTACTTTAATCCATCTTTAATTTTCCTCTAAGTATAAACTTGTTTATATAGTAATTTTCCTTCACTAAATTATGCTGCATAAAGCCTACTTATTGGGGATATTTTTAGAACCAAAACATGTTCTTTAATCATATCCATTTGAGTCTTCAGCTAATCCAACATTATCATCATATTTTGTCAGAATACACATTTAATTTTATATGAGCCTGTTCTCCTTTTTATTTCCTAAAACTGTACCTCAGAATCAACTGAAGCAAAATAATCTACTTTACCCATTCCAAATTATT
This sequence comes from Hetaerina titia, assembly GCA_037158775.1. Classification (NCBI taxonomy): domain Eukaryota; kingdom Metazoa; phylum Arthropoda; class Insecta; order Odonata; family Calopterygidae; genus Hetaerina; species Hetaerina titia. The sequence goes on from CM073774.1 coordinate 112,083,310, forward strand.
CAATTTACATATCTGGTAGCACACTTTATGTAACCTACAACAAAGCTAATCAATACAACGCTAGATGAACTTAAATGATTGATATTTATATTGAAAACCTCTCATTGTATTGTATTGAAAAATCCAGATGATTTGGCTATTTGCCCTTGATGAACAAATAAAAATTAACAATATTTCTTTCCAATGATTTCAATGCATCAGTGTTGCCCTTGGCTTTATATTGCATAAAGTAGTAGTTACCTAAATAAATTTATATAAATATATCAGTGATCGCATAGGCTTTGATAGACACCTACGGTAATTGCCCTTACGAGATCACAAAAAACAAGAAACCCCTATTTCATTTCAACAAAATACTTTATCAATGTTTTCTAGAATGCCTCTGATAATGAATTAAAATACATGATGATTACACAGAATGCTAAAGCAATAGATTTGGCACTACACAATTGTGTACCAAAGAATGTTTTTGTACATATTTTTTCACATATTTTGGTACACACAAGTAGCTCACAAATTTTGACTTGCCTCATTCAATACGGAAAAGGGTATTATATCTATTTATAATAGCATAAAAATGAAAGAGTAGTACTGGATAATCAATGGTATTCAACAAAGAAAGTCTAAAGAACTAATGAATAGATTTGATAATTCATGATTGTGCACACTCGAATAAATACCAAGCAACCATATATCTTCAATACTTATTTCATTGTGGTTACTACGATCCCGCATTCATAAGCTTGTCCTTTTGCAGATTTTTTCTAGCCATAAATATTTTGTTTCGTGCATTACTTCTCTGATTTTGTTCAAATGACAAATGCGAATGAAAGTGAAGTATTTACAATAAAAAAATTAAAGAGCTGTGTTTAAATTAACTAAATATATACCACATATAACATAGGTATTGCTAAACAAAATTAATAATTACATTGCATTGATAAGATAGAGAAGTTCAGCGTAGTTCTTATGAGACACTTCTTTGAAGAATCAATATTGCTATTTTCACTTCACCTGCTTTCACTCAACTGTTCTGGTTATTTTAAACTTAATACACTCCTAATACACTCAATTCACTCCTAATTTAAAATTTAATGGTTTGAATACGCCAGATGAAAATGACCGATTAAAACAAATTGATAATAGAGCCAGGTGGAGTTTCAAAGGCCTGGCAAGGGTGTAACTCCCGACTTGTGGGGTAGTAATTTCTTTTATAAAAACAAAATGTAAATGCTATGCTCCCAAAGGTTTTTACATGGAGTCAGCAATTCAGAAAATTGGATATTTTTTGCATTGTACGGCATTGACAGAGATTTAAAACACACTTTTCACACACATTCCATGACATCTTAATACATATAGTCAACAAATTTACATAAACACCAAGTCAATCTTTCACTTCATTCTGTGGCATACAGTCCAAAAAAAGGATTCTATGTACTTACTCAGAACCACCTAGGGGGAAGACACGATAATGACCAACAATCTTTCCAGATCTAACGTCTATATCAGCATCGAAGTGGAAAGACTTGTGCTCATGAGCAGAAAATATGAGCTGAGGACGTAACTCTGTTATTACCTGGAAAGCACAAACATTGGTAGTGTGGTAAACCTAAATCTCTCTTGGTCACAATATTGAATTTGTTCTTTTCCAATTGTTTTTGCTATGCACTCTTCAATACTTTTCTTAAATTTAAGTAATTGCCAATTTCTTGGTCATTTAAGAAGGGGAAATATTCAATAGTTTCTGGCTCAACTTAGTTGAAGTTCATGTTCATTAAATGAAGTGCAACTTGATGATGATGCCTAAGCATTGAAACTAGTAGTGCCAAAATAAAGAACAGTGGAAAAATACATTGTGTTCTTCATTTAATGAAGGGGGAAATACAGGAAATGGTATAACTGACATATGGAAATCAATGTACTAATGTTTGTAATGTATGCAATATAATGTACGATTTGTACTTGTACTAATTAGGACTAATTTATATTAAAACCTCAAAGAGCAGAGTTAGACTACTTACCCTTTCAACAAATCCAGTTGATACAGGGAGAAGGGGAAGGTGTGATAGGAGGATGCGAGAGCAATTGGCACTGGGAGAATGGACAACTTTTTCAGAGGGGAAGCTCTCCGTAAGGCGATTCACCTGATTTAAAAAATGCACAAAATATCAACAAATTTTATGTAGAAACAGGTATCAGAAGTGAAAAGATGACTGTTCCACATCCCAAATTCATTCAAAGCATTGAATCTACGAAACTATATAAAACAATTTAAATTTTTGGAATCCTAACTCCCAACATTTGTGCATTACATGTATTCTGGTTTATAAATAAGGATCAAATGGAGAGTAGTACCCATTTTAGAATTAAACATAACTAATACACATTTTCATCAAAGAATGTTTTATATGTAAACTTAAACCCTTGGACTATTTCTCTATGTAGTCACCATGTAAAAATACAGGGTTCGTTCGAAAAATAAGTGTACTGAGCTCAGGAAAAAAAATTATTACACTTTTACATATCTTAAGCTAATATTCCTCAAAATAGGACCCTTGTGAGTCGATACACTTGTTCCAGCGGTGTCCCCATTTCTGGAACGCTCCCGCGAAGGCATCATTGGGAACCTCTCGAAGACACATCCTCACGGCCTCTTTGACGGCGTCCAAAGTCCCGTATCGCGTTCATTTCAAACTCCTCTTTATCTTCGGGAACAGAAAGAAGTCCGGTGGTGCCAAGTCCAGGCTGTAGGGTGGGTGCGGCAGCATTGCCATGCCGTGCTTGGCCAAGAAGTCCGACACGACAAGCGCAGTGTGAGACGGCACAGTGTCATGATGCAGCCGCCAGATGTTTTTGATCGCTGGCTGGACGCGGGCAACTCGTTTTCGAAGCCTGTCGAGCACTTGGATGTAAAATGCAGAATTTACAGTTTGTCGTTCAGGTACAAATTCGTAGTGGACGACTCCCCTTTTGTCAAAAAAGACAATGACACTTATTTTCCGGATGAATCCTATATATAAATTTGTCCTAAGTGTGATGAGTTTTTGAATTCCAGCTTCAAATTCTGCCTCTGCCGCCAGTCCAGAGAGAAAAGCAGTCACCCCTTTTTCCAAATCTTCATCACTTTGAAATTTCACTCCTACCAAAAAGTCCTTTAGTTGAGTAAGATCTGGTGCTTCCCCGGTGTATTTGCTTCATGAAGTATTCTTGGGTCTTCCACTGGGTCAGGGGTTCCATATTGTCCGATGTTTCCACGCCTGACACGTGCATCGTCTTCAGGGTAGATGATTGCCACTCTGCATTTGGCCATTATCTTGTATTCTTGAGCTCTTGGGTCAGGTGACTTGGGGAACCTCCTGATTGGTCGTTGGGCTGTTGTGGTCTGTTCCTTCCTTGCCTCACCTCCATTAGCACAGGTTTCCATGCATTACTCAGGGAATAGCTGGAATCCCTATTGAAATTATGCCCTGCCATTCTAATTTCAATTGATTCTTTGATTATTTGGTACCGATAACCACCGGATCCATCCAGAGGCTGTGTTCGGCGATGGCTGATTTTTCCACCTGCCCCAGTCATAGGTGTCTTTCGTGTTCTTTTAGCCTGGTCTCGATGGTCCGCCCCATCTCTCCAATGTAGACATCTCCGCAGGCATACGGAACTTGGTATATGCTTGGGGTCTTTAGGCCAATCAGGTCATTGGCTCTGACAAGCAAATTTCTGATTTTTCCTGGTGGTTTGTGGATAGCCTCGATTTAGTGCCTCGCCAATTACCTGGATATTTTACTGGAGATCGAGGCGACGTACGGCAAGCAGGCCCTGGCTATTGGTTTTTCTTTTTTCCCCTTTATGGTGCATATGTAATTAAGTGTATTATAATTTAAATTCAATACTTGTGGGTTGAAGGCCTTTTTTAGGGCCAAATAGATTTCACGTCCACTATACCCATTTTGGAGGAAGGTAGTTTTGAGGTGGTTAATCTCCTCTGGCAAACTGTTTTTGTTGGCGAGCAGTACTGAACACACTCTTCCAACGAGCCTGGGTCATCGCATTGTCTCGATGAAAGATGAATTTCTTGCCAAACCTGGCCTTTTTTCATGTATCTTTTGCTGTAGTTTGTCCAGGAGGTTAGCGTAATATTGTCCATTAATTGCTTGACCAGTGGGAAGAATCCCTTTTGCATCCCAGAAAACTGAAGCCATCTCCTTTCCCGCTGACCATATTATTCATGACTGAAAACAGAAAAAGGGAATGGATAGATAACAAAGGGCGATTTTTAATGATCAGCTATTCTTGTTTCTATTTGTCTTAATATTTACATAAAAATCAAAGCAAACATGAAGACGTTAATCAATTATGTAATCTTGGTGGATTGATTAATGAATAGTGTATGGTAGGAAATTTCCTCCGCTCCCCTCTATCCATTTGCCATGCGGCCCTTTCAACAGGCAAGGGAACTGTGGTAGACACTAGGATAATCATGAGAGTATAAAAATAATTAGTTCAATGTGCGCAACCACTTCTATTTGCCAATTTATTCCCATTTGACCAATAAATGCTGCACAACACCTCTTCATGTACAGAATGGCATGACAAACATGACAGCTGACTATGAATGCACATGAATGCCCCTGGATGAAAACCTGGATGCCCTTTGAGAACTAAGCACACAATATATTTTTTTTTATTGTTCTGATGTGCTAAAACAAGCACAAACCCAGTACCAAAATGAGTGTACACTAAAATAGCTATGCTATAACTATTAGATTGCTTGACAAGGAATAACCTGAAGGGGAATTTTTTCCAATTGAATATCATATTAAATTTCTCTGCACAAAGAGTGGCTTGCATTTTTCAGTGAAGACTTTTCTGTAATTGATTAAAATTGGCAATTTTCCACCAAATAACAATAATATTATTGTTATTTTGTGAAAATTGCCAATTTTAATTAATCATGATATTCCACCATATCACGCCTAAAACGTCTCTTTTTACTTTTCTGTAAGATTAAAAAAATAAGTCCTGAAAGACCAACAGTGAATGCACCAATATTACCTGAATGAATTCTGCAAATTTCACATTAACTGCACTGAATGAATCAAATGTTTTCCGATATCTTTCCAATTTTGACGTGGTAATTGATTCATCCTCACCACCAATGTCATTATCACCCGGAATAAACAACATCTGAAATAAATGGCCAATGAATAATTATTTAAGACTCAACATTTTACTCATCGTTATTATTACTCTGCCTTCTATATGCTGTACATGATATTAAATCCTTTCCAATAGTAACCCTCAATGAAACAACAAACTAAAAAAGATGCATGACATACAAGGTGTGTTCAAAACATAACGAGAATTTTTTCATTTTGCGGGCTTGGAGAGTCCGATTGTCAAACTTTTTTTTTGTTATGTTGGTACACATGCCCCTGAAGTATGATAAAACTTTCAGCTGTTTTCATTGGGGACTTTGTCTGTGACAGCCACTAAGGTTATACGTGTTTTATGAGCTCGGTGATTTTAGTTTGTTAAAAGAAATGGATCAAAGAATTTGTATCAAATTTTGCGTAAAAAATGAAATAGTGTAACCAAGTGTGTGAAATGTTAACAAAGGCCTATGGTGAGTCTGCTACGAGTGAATCAGGAGTTTACGAGTGGTATAAGCGTTTCCAAGAAGGCCGTGAAGACCTTGAAGATGACGAACGCCCTGGACACCCCAGCACATTAACAATCGATGAAAGCGTGGAAAAAGTTAAAGAAATGGTCGTCGAACGATCGCCGAATCACAATTAGAGAGGTCGCTGATGATGTTGGTATATCGATTGGATCATGTCATGACATTTTTCTTCATTGCTTGTTTGAGAATTTTTGGTGAAAAAAAATACTGCAACGATGCCCCAGCCTCCATATTCACCAGGTATGGCTCCCTGTGACATTTTCCTATTTCCAAAAATTAAGAGAACCTTGAAGGGCTGTCGTTTTACAGCCGTAGATGACATTAAAAGAGCATCGCTGAAAGAACTAAAGGCTATCTCAAAGATCAAGTTTGAGAAGTGCTTCGGGGATTAGATGAAGCGCTGGCACAAGTGCATAATCCCCAATGGGGACTACTTTGAAGGTGACAACATCAATGTATAAGAATAAATAAATATTATTGTCTGAAAAATTAAAATTCTCATTATTTTTTGAACACACCTCGCATGCCGACAAATAGCCAGATGCACTGCAATTGAGTATGCCTGTAAATGGATACTCAAAATTTTAACCCCACCAACTTATGCAATTCTATGTCAATTCAACAAAAAGAATTGCTTTGATACTACTAAGTCATATTTTAATGAAACTCAACAGCCTTTAATATCTCCAATAATTTGAGCAACACTGACATTTTTACCTTTTACCTCTAGAAACTTTATAGCTATGCTAAAGTAAGGAAAAGTAAAATTTCTAAAGTAAGCCATGCGAAGGGCATCTTTTCACTAAAATAATTTTATTTCTAAATCCATCTTCAAAAAGTCTTTTGTCTAAAACAAATCAATACTTGTACAATATTTTATAAAATGTAGTTTTACAAAAAGAACGTTAAACACTTTATTTAATTAGCAAGGAAAGGTGAGCAAGTGAGGACTCAGGGGAGCCTGCACATATTGGAGGGAATGGGGAAATAAGACCTTTCTATTGTTTTAAGCTCAACTTTGTGGAAGTACATGTTCAATATTTATTTTAATAAGAACACAATGTATACATCCTACACATTTCAACTTTTCATTTTTTACTAAACAGACTGTTTACCATTCCTCTGTCCAAAATCAATTTTGCTCATGAACTTAAAATAATTGAAGATTTAGCAACGAATAATGGCTACAAAGACAGTTTAATAGAAAAGATGCTACAAAGAAAACGTTCCGTTCAAGCCAAAGAATTTCTTCCAAACCAATTAATGTGGTTGGAAAAGAATACAAATGGTATAAACTCGCTTTTTATGGTTTAATTTCACAGAAGATAGCCAATCTCTTTCCAAGGGAACAATTTTGAATAGCCTTCTACAATAGGAATAACTTAAAATCATTTTTGAACTCTACAAAAGACAAAGTAGTCAAACTGAATAAAAGTGGCATTTATAGGTTAATTTGTAACGACTGTAATGCAATGAATACACTGATGAAGGAATAATAAAAGCACCCCTAAACATGATCCTGAGAGGAAGTTTCTCATTTACTAGGTTTTACACAACATCAATGAAAAAACCTGGACAAATTTTCCTTAATTGCAGAATTCAAATATTCTGACAATTATCAGAATATGCATGTTTTTATCCAGAGAGAACTTAACACTAGAATTGGGAACAAGGAAATAGCTGGAACTGGTTGAAGAATTGGCACAATAAAATCGGAATGGTCTCGGTTGGAATTGGAGTGTCAGAACCTTCACCTCTTTAAAAGAATTTGAAACATAAAAAAAACTTATTGCAGAATATTAAAATTAATAACAGTGCATCAGCAACCAGGGCAACAAGAAATATAAATGTGTTTCCTCTGGAATCCTGGCATTTTATTAAATAAGCTGTGAAAGTTTTAGAGGCTTATTTAATTAGTAAATGAGATAAAATTTTTTCAATACGAAAGTGGACCATATGTGATAAGCTCTAGAAATTTAAAACATTGGAATTTATCTTTCAATAATTTGGAGTGTACTTAGGGGAGCGTGGAGGCACAGGCTCGTCAATATTAAGTACCTGAACGTTGGCTTCGGCTCGATAAATTGAAAAGAAGCGCTCCTTGTAGCGTGAATACTCTTCAGTTGATGCACGGCTCCCTTCATCCATCAAATCTCCGAGGAATAAAATGATATCTGGCTTCACATGATTTAAAGCAAGAAGGAAATTTTTGGACAGGTACCTGGAATAGTGAAATCATAAGAACCTACAACACAAATACTGTATAAACAAGGGCAGAGCTTGCTTACCTGTCACAATCCCATCTCGTTAACGCCGATTCAGTCTTCTCGCCCAATATTTGAGGGTCGGCTACTAAAAGAAGTTTTAGACATTCTGAGGACGAGCATTTGATGGACGGCCAGTTCCAACTCTTAACATAATAGCTTACATATTCGATGTAAAAAACGACGATTAGTGTCGAACATATCACAAGTAGTTTAGGCCGACCTCTGTAAATGGAAGTTAAATTATTTAAAATCAAAAATCTCCCATCAATAAGTGCTCAGTTTATGGAAAAACGCAAATACCTTAGCTTCATGAGATATTTTCAACGGAGACCATCGCCAGTAACTTAATTAGAGTTTAATTAACCACTTTGGACAACTTCTAAGGTGACCGATTACTGATAAAGAAATAAGAGTAAATGATTTGATAGATCTGACTATCAAAGAAATTTATCCGATTTCAAAACATACAACTGATACAACCACGAATTCGATTAAATTACTCTTCATTGGTCTTCTTGAATACAAATTAATCTTAACGTTTTACCTTTGTTTTGATTTACAATGATCGGTGACCTTCTATCAAGCACCCGTGACACTACTTTGAAACTCCATGAACGAGTAAAGAAACTACTATTTCTACTCTCTGTGGAGTAGACCTTCAACATCAGCTGGTTACGAGATTTTCAACTGTAGAGGCGCTGCTAGTCGCATGTAGTGCCAACGCACCTAGACAGACCTCTAATAACCGCGGCATTTTCTCACTTTGATTTTGTTAATAGATATTTGTCTCTAATAAAAATAAAGAATCTACGATAATATTGACACCGCAAAGGTGAATAGTGCCTTATTTAGCATATAATAAACTTATTAAATATTATTTAGCGTATGAAAATACATATAATCTAATATTAACTATCGTTATTTTTATATCCAGTGACAGGTTAAGGACATCCCGTTGAAGATAACATGAATGGCAAAAGACAATTCATTTGTCCTTAGATATGTGGCACAATTCAATATAATAAAACACAAGGCACATTATCATTTATTGCACTAACGCTAGCATACCTAGGAATCATTAGTATCTATGGGAATTCTAAAACGGTCAGTTAACACGAACCCATTAGCAATATACACAAGTATTGTAATGGTTACATATTGAGAACTCACTAAATTTTTTCAACTCCCTATCCGATATTCCAGTGTCATCTTAATCAGAAATATTTGGAATTCCATGGAACTCCTCAATATCTTTATTTCACTGAAATATTAAAGTAAAACGAAATTAAGTTCACAAAGGACGTCGACATACGACTGATGGAATGACTGCATGATCAAAATCATTGTTTACCTCATTGTACACAAAAGACACACTACTATTCTTCATGGGAAGATGTCTCACTCGATCGACTATTACCCTTGGTGTCACATAGTTATTTAAGAATGAAATGAAGTTGGTCCTTTTGGCGTAAAACATTGAAATAACAATGGCGGGAAACGAACCGGAAGCGTTTGGCGTGTAAATCCACTTTTTCAAATTTAGTGGAGGCATTAAGACCTAAGTTTAGCCCCATATCAGAGGCGCCTGACGGACCGTAATTACAGGATGAGTGGTTTTTACGTTTAATATGTGAGAGTAATTTTGTTAGCTTGGACGATTTGCTTTTGTTTTCAGGAATGCGCTTAACGAAACTTACTTTTTCTTTTCTAATAGTGGTATTTCTGGTAATTAACGGTTTTTTCAGTGAAACAGACTGCTTGCAATGAATCGTGCATGGAAAGTGTTGTATATTCGAACACAATGCCATGGTGAGAAAATTATGTATGCATTTGCTCTTTTTACTTCTACTAAGTGCACTAGCTTGTGAAGTTCTTTTGTAGGCCGGAACTTATCATTGAATACTACGGCTGTACAACACCAAGGAATCATGAACATCAACCCTGAGAAACCCATTGAAAACTCTATCATCTTTAAAATAACCGAAAATTTGAATCCTGGCCACTTGGAGGTTATTAATGAATCGTTTATGCACAATGTGCCTAAAGGATCGGAAACGCACTTCAAAGTTGTCGTGGTTTCGAAAAAGTTTGAAAGCGTCCCCTTAATTAAAGTAAGTTAATATTTTCCGAATACAACTGGCTATCTAAATTGATTGATTGAATAACCATGATCTCATATTCTAAATTGCAGCGGCACAGAATTATAAATGAACTTCTTCGAGATGAACTAGCTGGAGCCGTGCATGCGCTATCAATTGTTGTGAGTTTTTTACTTTATTAAATACTACGAGAGATACTTTTTTTTGATGTTTTAGAAAAACTGTTACCTTGGATGCAATTCGTATGAATGGTCATTTTCATGTAGCAATTGCTATAATTGCCCATTTGCAAATGAGCAGGCAGGTGTATGGAGACATTCAATTTTTTCGTTCGATTTTACTTCATTTCGAAGGTCTAACAAGCACTAGTAAGGAGACATGTACACTTTAGCAGAGTTCTCTAACAAAGAAATGTACTCAAGGTTGCAGGAGAAAAAACTGATTTTAGGTCAGGCTTGATGCAGTAATCACTGGCTAGAATCTATCAACATAAATCCGGTAGCAGTTGCTCGGAAGTAAACATTTTTGGTTACTTTTACAAACTTAGGAGATAGTCAATGTGGATAAAAGTCGCTTTTCGTTCAATACAATGTTACATTGTACTATGGGTTCATAAGATGAAATATCGTAGGGATTTCATACCTTTTCTTTCATTATGTTAGATGATTTATTTCTGTTCACATGCATTACGCTTTATTTATTTTACTTTGTCTCCATCGTGAATTTTTTTTCGCCAGAAAGAAGAGTTCACTTCCTTGGATTGCATTTCCGATAATGTTAAATTGTCTCTCCTCCTTAACTTAGTGTTAGAGTAATGCTAAGTGAACACTCGTCATGATTGCTCTTCTATTTTGTAATTACAACAGAGTCGGCATATCATTTTAGGGGCCCTCCTTAAATTGTGTCATATTCTGTTCGCTTTTACCCCTTTAAAGGGTCAGTATAAGTCCGTCAAGAAAATACGTATTAAAACTTAGATATGGTTGTTGAAACAAGATAATATGTTTGGAGGCTTTTGATGTATGGATATGCAGAACGATGTAAAAGAAAACAAAGCAATGTGTGCTAGGCATGGCAAAAATTTTAAGGAGGCAGTAAAGGTAGATGCTGGGAATTTTGATTGGCTATGGGATACTGAATACTGATTCATAGGAGAAATGGTGTAGTTGGCGGAAAGATAGGTAGGGTGTTGAGTGGTGGGAGGTAAGGATAAGTAATGTAGTATCTCAATTCCACCAACCTATCCCCTTGTGAAATCACTCTTCTTAACAAAAGCCTCCAATTCTCCCTCTTTGATGAACTAATCACTGCTGTTGCATTACTAATCCATATCTGTGGGAAACTATGACAAATAGCCTCCATAATTCCAGCTTCTTCAAGGTAGTTTTTTTGCACCTCACTGAAACAAACTTCTTCCATTGGCAATTGCCAAACTATCAAATCCCATAACTCCAAAAATATAGTTATTTTGAAAGCATATAAAGGTTAGTAACTCCATTGTATTCCAAGAAAAAACAGAGTACCTATTGCAAGTAAAAAATCTTCTAAATTCCTATCTGTATTTCTTCGTATTCTTCTCTGTGTCCCAATTAAAAAAAAACTTAAAAGTGTGTTAGGCTCAAAAGTTAAAACGGTCCTCAAATTAGTTCCCAACCTAATAAACCCAAAATTGAAATGTTCCCTCAGGATCCCATATCCTACTGTCCTCATTATTCATAAACAGTTGTCTAATGTAACTTCTAATTGATGCGGTAAACTCACCAACCTACTCCCCAGCACAGTGGCTAGTCTCAAAATCTACTTATCTCCTTCCCTCATACTTGGCAACAATCTGGGGGACAGTCATTCGGTAATCATTTTTTGCTTGATAAAGATGACCTTGCCATCAAATGGGTTTGCTTCTCTCTCTTTTTCTGTCTTCTTACCCTTTGATATTTGCTTAAATACCATAAGCCCCTCACTATCTACCCGTTTACTTCCACCACACCCCATGCCTACCTTGGTGATCACTCCTTTTATCTCATGCTGCTTGAACTCTTTTCAAGTGCCACCGACATCCAGCAAGCACCAATCATTGAAGAGTTTTCCAGCAAGTGGTGGAACCTCATAAATTACATTTTCCCTCTTTTTCATCCTCTCCCTTCCCTCATCTCAGTCCTCTTTTTTCCCACTTCACCATCACTGCTCAACAAAAACCCTCCAAAAATAATGTTTATAAATGCTTGGGGAATCATTCTGAAAATGTAATTGATGCGTATTTGCCAAATGTCTTCTTAGGTGATCAGCCATGGGTAATTTAAATTCTTCCTTCAGGAGCAGTGACTAAAATGTAATGATGAATCTTAAATAAGATTCACTTTAACCCCATAGGAAGCATACTGAAATGGCACACCACCCCTCTCCCAAAAACCTTAGGTAATTTATCTATATACCTTATATGGTCTGACCATCACACATTGAATGGGGAACCTTATTTTCCTTCTCCAGATTTTACTACATACTGGCCTTTCCCCACGATAGAAATTTTTCCTGCACTAGGATTGGCAATGAAGTCAAACTTAGGAAAAATGAAGGCATCTTGGATGACTTGAGCTTTGAAAAAATATAGTGAGGCCTATTGAAATTTTATCATGTGGGTTGTGAAGTGGTTGCAGTTGGAAATTAAGAACCACATGGAATGACTCAAGAAATAAGGTGGTTGCCCCATTTCAGGATTTCTCTGGAGAGAAACATAGTTTGAATGATTGATGAGTTCAATGCTTAAACGAGGGAAATTCATCAGTTTGTAGATTTGGGTTGAACTCCAATGCAGGGACCCTGTAAAATTGTGTTCTCAATGCTATTATTTTGAATGTGTGACAATGCTCCCCTGTTCAGGACACACTTATTCTCATCTCCAGGCAAAGGCCCCGAGTCAATGGGAGGGAAGCGACAAGAAAGTGGACCCAAGTCCTGTTTGCCGAGGTGGATTTGGCATCTGAACTCTCTCGCTGCAGTGAATACTCCTCTCCTTAGACCTTCACCTCTGCACACTTATGAACAAGTTGTTTTAAATATATTATTTGTTGCAACTGTACATAGATAGAACTTTATCAATGCAAATAAATATATTATTTTTGTTCTATTAGCTTATATTTGTTTCCTCAAAGCTTCAAATGCTATCCCAGGAGTGCTTTTTTTAATCGTATTAGTATTATTTGCATTTTTCAGGCCTTTGAAATGTTTTTGTGGGGCATACACATATTCAGAAATCCTCTTCTGGATGTAGTTTGTGTTCATTATCAATTTCTCACAAATTAGTATGTGCACAGAATGTTTCACCAATTAGGAAAATATTTGTCAAGTTATTTTTTACTGGAATTACTTTACAGGTTCATGAACCTCAGGATGGCACTTGAATTCTCTCAGTCTTCATTGACTGTAAAAAGTCTCCTTTGAAACAGGATAATACAAAAAAGACAAGCATGTTTCTATTTTACATTGTGGGAAATATAACTTAGTGACTTAATAGCTATGATTTATGTAATAATGTGTCATAACTTTATAGTGACAAATTTTCTTTCATTAACTTCTTAGCTACATAAATTTTTTTATTATTTTAAAAATAGGACCATAGACTTCCAAGAACATACACCATAGATTTTGTCATTTTAGCCTCAATTAAACAGTTAAAGAGCAATGCCCTAATATATTCCCCAATTGAAATCCAGGCACACCCATGCTATCAATCCTTTTTTTCCATATCCTTCAACCTCCATTTCTCAATACTTTCTACCTAACCCTTCCTTACTCTCCCCCACTTATTCAAGCATTCTCCCAGGGCCATCAGCATCTACCGGGCTACCTCTTAGTATTTCCTATACCCAAACTTTTCTGCCTTCAACTCTCACCCTCAATTCCTCCCAACACTGCTAAACTTCGTCATTTTTCTTACCCATGTATTTCTTAATAATCATCCAAATGAACATTCTTATTACTAGCTGTTGCTAGTGCCCTGGATTTCTATGGTGTAAAAGGAGGTAACAAGAACCTTAGGCATATTAAGTCGATACATGTGGTTTTGACAGGGTTGGATCAGTCAGGCTTTTATTCGATAGTTACTGAAAATGGGATAGTGACAAATGTTGTTTCTTGAAGGCCTTTGAGAGGGCTTGGGGAATACAACATGGGTACACATATAAGTACACATTTATATGGGGATGAAAGGACAATGGAAATGCTTCAAGGAATTATAGCAAACAACTCTACAATTTATTTATCAAATGAGTAAGGTTTTGCTTCTTGAAGTATTAGGCAATGCTGCTGCTGGTGGCAAAACCATTGCATCATAAATAAATTATGGGATTTCAGTTTTTTTGCAACCACTCATCAGAATATGGGGACATTCTATGAAGTAAAGCCTGAGACTGTCCTAAGTGAAAATACTATATTTTGTTTAATTTGGAATATTATTGAGGCCATAAATCTGCATTTTCAGCAAACATTCCTTTTACCATTGGTAAGGGCTTCATCCCACTGCCACAAGTTTCTTGGCCGAGGAGTTGTATTATAGCAGTTCAAGCAATAAAAACCTGCACCAATGCAGTTGTTTTCTACTGATGTTTGGTTATTATATTAACAGAGTTCTCAGAAAATCAGTTTGTGTACTTGTGAATTAAGTGTCCCTTTATGGTCTCCCAGGAAAAACACTGGCGTGTGCAAACTAAAAGTTGTTCCTCCATTGGGTCCCCTACAGCATCCTCTAAGCTACCACTAGCAATTGAGTTGTGTTATCATTGAATAGACAAAATGAAACAAAAATTCCACAGTTAATATTTATTCCTTGTAATCAGGGTTTGGCATCTAATAGTGTTGAAACCATGGTTGTGGAGAATAAATATTAATTGTGGAGTTGCTGTTTCATTTTGTCTCAATGATGGAAAAACTCCATGTTATGACTGAAAGTTTCTTATTTAGTTTATCTTAAATCACCATGCAATACCTCTCTGTTTTCCATATTTGGTGTTAATATGACATAGGGTACTGAAGTTTTCTAATTATTAATTTACTGCATATTGGGTTTAAATAATTTGAAAATGCACTCTCCCATTCATATGCGCAAAACGGCTGGGAATGCCTCTGGTGCAAGTAGGAAGAAAAAGTTAAAATTGAATTCAAGTTGAATAATTACATTTTTGAGAGAACTTTAACTGCAAAACGAGTGTTATGTCACCTTATGTTGCACATTTCAAAATTTTACAAGTTTTGAAGATTTATCATCCAGGTGTAATATTTATTTGGTTAAGACATATTGTGTGAACTATGTTATTGTTTCCTTAATAGCAGACTTCTAAACACCTGCTAACTATGAACTCTTTAATAGACATCCTGCCAGCTTCACATTCCTGAAGGCCAAGAGAACAATGCAATTATTGGCCTCATCCACTTACTTGACAGGAACAGCAAAAAGTCTTTGCAATTTATATCCATCATTGCCAACAGTACATCAGCTCATCCCAATGGTTAACTGTTGAAAGGTTTCATTGTTTGAAGTGATTAGCTTCAAGGGCACCACAACTTAATTAATCATAAAGAAATGTATTTCATTGCTCAAAAGAGTACACATTATGACCTCGAGTTACAATACAGAATAGGTACAGGCAAAAGATATTCAGTTTCACACCTCTTACTTGACTTGACTACTTGCTTGAGTACCAAGTAGAAAGGAGTTTTTTTTAAGTCAAGCGTTGAGCATTACTCCTGTATCGTATAAAGATATAAGATCAAAAATAACTCAATAATTTAATTAATTATAGCTATGGGTTCTAAATATTCAACATCACAGTAAAAATTTAGAAAAATATTACTTCATGAGATTATGTGGATATCAATTACATAATATTCTTATATTTACAAAAATTACGATTGATACAGACTATGGTTTAAGCTTTTACAATAATAAACTCCATATCACTGGAATACACAAATAAATTGCCAAGTAAATCGATCACCCATGTTTTGAATCATCATTCCCACAGCTGCCAAGTAGATTATTATCACATAACAGGCGATATATTTTGCAAAATGAAATAAATGCACAATATGTTCATTGAGAACAGTTAAAAACATTTCCTGGGGTCTCGATAACCAATGCCAGTCTCACTGAAGACTTCATATATGCTTCCTATGGCCCCGTGAAAATAAGACGGCGAGTGAGCATTGATGTAATGCAAGGGATCTGCTTCTTTCGGTTCATTGCTTCATTTGTGGGAACATTCGACTCAAAATTCATGGCCACTCTTTGATTGACAAAGGTGAGCAGTGTTAAGATGTCCAACTTGTCTCCGCTTTCCCGGAGCTCCTCACAGAGAGCTTGAATGAACCAAGAACCCTTTGTGGCATTCCTCCATGAGAAGAACCCTGTGATGGGTGGCAACGGAGAGACCAAGAGTGGGGCAATCAGGGAAATGAACACTGACAGGCATTCAGCCATTAATGCATGAAATGGATACATGTGAGCACTGTTGAAAAGAGTGATGGAAGCTATAAATGAGGCTACAAATTAGCATGCTTGTACAGTAGTGAGGTCACATCACGCTCCCTTAGATGTGCTACTTCATGGTGAACAGTTTTTCAGAGCTGCAACTTACCAATCATCATTAGTGCAGGGAGCAGTGATAATAAGACTCCTTGAACAATAATATGTTTCACAAATTCAGCAAAACAGCATCATATAAATTAAGACAATCTCTAAATTTGAGCATATCTGCATCTAATGACAAGTTTTATGGAGTAGAAAACTGTTTGGATTCCAAAATACAATTATTAATTACGATTGAAGACAAAAAATCTATTATACTAGGTAACTCATTCTGGTAAGGCATTTTTTCAAATCATTACATCCACAACAGAATCTTAAAGGGTATGATTGATTTTTCTGTGGAGGAGCATTAAAAAAATTATACTCTAACCAGGAAATTGAGCCATTTAGAGCAGAAAATGAGAAGTTCGATGAAAGCCAAAGAAAAAAATCTGTTTTGAAAAAAAAACTGAAATATGATTGAAGTCAAGCTAACATATGAATGATGGCTAATGCAGTAACATCAATAGTAAAATAGCTGAAATGAAGCACAGTTGAAGTGTTTTTATTCATTTTAAATCAAACTGTGAACATATGCTGAATGGCTAAACTCTACTGCGTAAACAGAGAATGCAAAGAATTGAAAACATTTCTCCCATGGCCCAGTGGATAAACAGGTACACTAATCCAGACCCACTTAAACCACCAGTTGTGGAGTATGGGTACTTTCCTATGAGGTCACATGATGGCTGCAACTGTAGTACTTCTCCAAAAAATGCTTTTGCTTGAAATTTTCTCAGAACATGAATGAAAACCATGTTTAAATAATTCATAATTTTTCCAGTGGCATTTTAAATTATGAACTACCAGTTCTATACGAAGCAAATAAATCACTTGTTCATCAAAATGTTGCACGTTGCATGGTCTCAACACATTTGTTTATGATGGATGGGCAGTTCTTTTCATGTGTTTTTGTAACTTCCAAAACACCTATCTAATTATTTTAAGTTCAGGAAGTAAAATGGTGCAACAAAAATGGCATAAAGAAAGTGTGGTGCTACCAGTAAACATATAAATTTGAACACTGCAGGCAAGGTGAGGGTTCTTGAAAAGTTGGAGTGCCTGTCTCTAGTTTGGTTCATGAGTTGGCATAACAGATAGCTGAAATGGAGGAAGGTAGGTATTTGCTATCAAGTTTGAAGTTAACAGCCAGCAGAATATTGAATGGAAGCCTAACAAGACTGTTACTGGATGAAAACACGGCAATTCCACATTTACACTAAATGTGGAATTGTGGTAAATGTGGAATTGCCGTGTTTTCTTTCTTTCTTTATGATGGAAAAATTCCACAAAGTAACGGCTAAAACAGTCTCTTATACTGTTACTGGAGTTACTGGAAGATGAAGAACTGTAAGTGAAGTAAGATCTGGTGCTTTCCTGGCGTATTTGCTTGATTAAGTTTTCCAGGTTTTCCACTGGGTCAGGGGTTCCATATGGAACCAAGGCCTTTTCCATTGGCCCATGGAAAGGGCCAATATGGAACCCCTGACCTTGTGAAAGACCTGAGAAAACTTCATCAAGAACTGTGAGTGTTTGGTGGTGCAGCAGCAATCAAGTAGCATAGGAATTCATGGAACTGAAACTCAGGTTGCTGCACAAGCACTTACATGAAGAGAATTCCACTGCAAGTATTCTCTCGTAATGACAGTTTAGGAGGCGACATAATTTATAGGATGGAAGAATGCCCAGTGAAGTCATGAGCACTGAAACATTTGAGCCATTCAGGATAAAACTGCATGCTCTGATGACTGAATATGGTTTACAATTACGTCAAATGTACATATCATACATGTGAAATGGGCCTGGGCTGAAGAGCTTTGCCAGAAAACACTCAAACTTCACAAAGGGAATCAGAAAGGAAAGTCCATATGCTTGTACGTGCCAATGCAGATGCTAGCCACTAGTTGAAGAGTATTCTTGTTTTATAATTTCCAAAACTCCAAGCTCTGAGGAAAATAATGAATGAACTCCATTTACTTTAAATGGCACTATATGCAGATGCAAGCAAATAAATGGGATAATATATAAAAATTTGATAAACTAGCTAATAACAAACTGTCATTGTTAACTAAAGCAACTTGGGTATAACTGAGCTAATTTCTGAGGACATTCTGCAATGAAATAGGATTTTGTACACTTCATATGTTTTTACACTTGAGGCTTCCTGGTCACCATTTCAATACATTTTAAGTCAAACCGAACGGTATTAGGGTTAACCTAGTAAAATTTATCCATGATGGAAAGGAGACAAACTATGCAAATTTCACTTGAATAGAGATTTATTCACGACCCGGGTTTCAAACACTTAATGTCATCTTCAGGTGAAGATGACATTAAGTGTTTGAAACCAGGGTCGTGAATAAATCTCTATTCAAGTGAAATTTGCATAGTTTGTCTCCTTTCCAACATTTTAAGTCATCTGTGATTAAGCGTGCACAACAATTGTTATGAAATACACTGTGGGGTTACATGTTCCTAATTCTTAGTAAATCCAGATTTTACTACACTACCTCTGACCCATTTAGTACAGATTAGTGGGGGCTTAACAAGCAAAACTTTCATCAGGTGTACCTCGGGATGCTCAGTAGATATGATGAGCTGGAGAATATCAGGATTTAACAATTTTTATTTTTGCTAACATAACGTCTGGAAGCAGGTATACATGCCACCGAGCAACCACAAGGAGGAAGAAGTCGATAGGATGTATGATGAGTTAGAGGATATAGTCGCGAGTGTTCCTGCAGGGAAACATTTGACAGTGATGGGGGATTGGAATGCGACGGTAGGCGAAGGAAGAGATGGTGGTGAGGTGGGGGACTATGGGTTAGGCACGAGGAATGAACGCGGGGAGAAAGCAATTGAATTCTGCAGGAGACAGGGGTTAGTCATCACTAACACATGGTTTAGACACCACAAAAGGCATAGGTATACATGGAAAATGCCAGGTGACTCAGAAAGGTATCAGTTAGATCATATTATGGTTAGGCACAGGTTTAGGAACAGTGTGATAAATTCGCACAGTTTCCCAGGAGTGGATGCGGACTCTGACCATAATTTAGTTGTATGAAATGTAATGTTCGTTTCAAGAAGATAAGGCAAGGGCGGCGGGTTAAAAAATGGAATTTAGAAGCAGTAAATGAATTAATGAGGAAGGAGTATCAGGAGGCTGTAGAGAAAATGATGGATGACGGTAAAGAACTGAGTACTATCAAAGAAAAATGGGAATGTATCAAGAAAGGGATATTGGAAGCCGCTAAAGACACTATAGGAACCGTTAACGGGAAAAGGATAAGGAAACCATGGGTAACGGATGAGATGATTGCAAAGATGGATGAGAGAAGAAGATGGAAAAATGTAAACACAGAGTTAGGCAAAATGAAGTACAAAGAGTTAAACAATAAATTGAGAAGGGCCACAAATAAAGCAAAAGAAGAATGGTAGAAAACGCAATGCGAGGATATGGAAAGTTTACAGAAGAAGGGTGAAATTGGTGCTCTATACAGCAAGGTTAAGTTATTATCGGGAAGTAAGAAGGCAAGATCTGTGCTAACAGTTAAAGATAAATGGGGTAAGATAATAGTTGAATCAGGAAAAATCCAAGAGAGATGGAAGGAATATATAGAAACACTGTATGGTAAAGAACTTAGGCCGACAAGGTTAGACATAGAAAAGGAACATGACGTAGAAGAAGATAGCTTAGGTCCAGGCATACTCGACGATGAAATAGAAAGGGCATTAAAGGAGATGAAAGCAAATAAGGCTGTGGGGGTGGACAATATTCCTGTAGAAATGTTGAAATGGTTAGGGAAAGGTAAGAAGAAGGCCATATATGGACTGATTTGTAGTATCTATGAGGAAGGAATCTGGCCGGAAGATTTTGTGAGATCGGTGTTAGTTCCTATTCCAAAAAAGGCAAAGGCTTCGTCATGTGAGGATTACAGAACAATAAGTTTGATATCCCACACAGCTAAAGTTATTCTCAGGATCATCAACAAAAGGATAGAGAGTAAGGCAAATGATTACTTAGGGGATGATCAGTTTGGGTTCAGGAAAGGAAGAGGTACGCGTGATGCCATTGCAGTAATGAGATCACTAGTCGAGAGGAATATAGAATACAATCAGGACGTTTTTGCCTGTTTTGTAGATTTCGAAAAAGCGTTTGATAGAGTGAAGAGGGAAAAATTAATGCGTGTATTGCAGAAAATAGGAATGGATTGGAGGGACAGGAGACTGATCCGCAACCTGTACATGTCTCAGACTGCTCAGGTGCGAGTGGGGAACGGAGAGTCCGGATAGGCAGTGTTAGGAAGAGGTGTAAGGCAGAGTTGCCCATTGTCACCGGTACTGTTCAACGTATATGTAGAGGAAATGATTAAAGAGGCATGGGAAGAACTGGAGGTAGGAATGAAAGTCAGAGGGGAATTCGTAAAATCGGTTAGGTTTGCTGATGACCAAGCATTAGTTGCTCAGTCAGCCAAGGGGTTGCAAGCATTGTTGAGTGAATTGGAGGTTCAGTGCGATAAATATGGGATGAGAATCAATATTAGTAAAACAAAGATTATGCGATTTTCCAGAAAGAAAAAGGCTAAGCTAAATATTAAAATAGGCGGGGAAAAAATAGAGCAGGTAGAACAGTTTACATATCTCGGAAGTGTTTTGGACCAACACGGTCAAAGTGGTAGGGACGTAAGGAGACGAATTGCGCTAGGCAAGGAGGCTTTCTCAAGGAGGAGAGAGTTGATGACGGGGACGTTGAGTAGGGATGTTAAGACAAGACTCGTAAAAACTCTGATATGGAGCGTAGCTATGTACGGCACGGAAATGTGGTCGCTGAAGCAGGAGGATAGACGTAGATTGGAGGCTTTTGAAATGTGGGTGTGGAGAAGAATGGAGAAGGTGAAATGGACCGAAAGGAAAACAAATGAGGAAGTACTAGAAATGGTGGGGGAGGAGAGGGGTTTGTTGAGAGAAATCCTATGGAGGCAGGAAAAATGGATGAAAGGCGTATTGAGCGGTAGTGGAATGTTGAAGAGGGTAATAGAGGGGAGAATGTTGGGCAAGCGAGGTAAGGGTAGGAACAGGATAGGGATGTTGCACGGGATGAAGGGAGGAAAGAAGTACACCGAGATGAAGAGGGACCTGATATAGATTAGTTTGCTAGGTGGGGAGTCACAAAATGTTTATTTGATAGTTGTGTCCATCCAAAAACCTACCTTAACCGGTAGATTACCTAATAATAACGTCTGGAAGATGTTAATACAAGAGAATGCCTGTAATTATGTATTCCAAGAACTTATCTTTGTTATACCATAATTTTAACTTATAAAATATATTTTTACATGGAAAGGAAGAATGTTTACTGCATTGTAGGGCTTAGCTATTTTTGCTAAATGCTGATAAAAAATAAACTGTAATTTTATTTATACCTAACCTAAAAATATGGATAATCATGATTTGCAGTTGGTTTGATAAAGCAAAAGTAGTAAATTATTACTGGAAAATGGTGTTATTACCTGGTATTGTCGAGTAGGCAATGAGAAAATCAGCATGACTTGGAATTGAGTATTGAGATAATCCATCCACTTCCGTCCTCCTAAGAATGACACCAGAGTCAAACCTGTCTCCTTGGCATGCCTGGAAGGAAAGACCACACCACTGTCACAGTGTAGAAAATAAAGATTCAATGGAGTCCCTGGCAACAATTTCAAGTCTGAGCATGCCAATAAAATCTTTGAAATTTTTACATCAACAATTGAGAAAGGATACCATGCAATCGACGGGTCATCACCAGTGTTCAGACAGCTCAGAAACAAATGTTGCCACTTTTGCATAGACCTTCACACAACTACCCTGACTTGAATACTAATGATTTTTTTTACTTTTTCAATGTTCCTTTTACAAAATCAGGAGCTCTTATTAGCTAATAATGCCATTTTGATTCATTCACGGTGAACCTCTTTTCTAATTTTGGATTTCAAACATGACCACTTTGGAGTACATTTAGAGTGCATTACCAACTTTAGAATTTGTCGTTTGATGAAACATGACAGCTCTGCCAAGATAGAATTCAGCAAACGAACAGCTTAATACTAAAAGCAAGTTTTCAACCAAATTTATTGAATACTCCAGAAATAAGTTTGACACAATCGGAGATAAATATATTTTATCATGCAACCTTCCTTAGATACTTGCATTTTATAATGGACCAGTTTTTTGTCTTTCATATTTTCTTCTGGCTGCATTCTTTATTTATTAGAGTGGGCTGTCATTATGGCAACGCTGGGCTGGCAGCAACTTCAGAAAGATCATTTGCAGTTGCTCTCTGCACTTTTATTCTCAAGCTTGGGTTCTTAGGGTGTAATAATAATACTATTTGGGGCTACTATGTAAGATTTTCCCCATTAATACATAATGACTGATGGCAATAATAAATGTGAGTCAAGTGATGTTCTTTGAAGAGATAAATCAGTAGCTTGCAGTAGTGAGCATGAGGACTTGAAAATAAGCCTGAGCAAGATCACAAAATCTTATCAAATGCATTTCCAAAATTACATTAATTGAAACAAGACAATATCTCCGAATATTGATATTATATCAGAAAACACAAGATAGAAAATAATGAAGGTCACTTCATCTAAAACGCATGCCAAAGTGTTTAGCTTGCACTCAACCATATGCATCACAATGCAACCATTTCAGAGAGTAAAAATCATTCGCCTTGGCGAATGATTTTTACTCTCTCAAATGGTTGCATTATAATGCACACATAGCGGGGGTGACTCCGTTAAAGTTACTGTTTCTTGAAATTCATATGCATCACATTTAATGGAAACAGAATTGTTCAACATTACAATAAATTCAGGTTAACCTCCAATACTACCATATCAGGATGTTTAGCAGTGAGGCAAACAATCATTAAATTCATAAGTTATAATATATTCACCTGAATGAAGAATAGCTTAGGCTTCCCAGCAAGAGATGTGCACTTGTCTGCTGTAAACGGGGTCCAAAGAACATCTGGCTTGTACCCATTATCTTTGGCATATAGGATGTCACGCTCCCCATGGGAAAGAACAGCCATGAAAAAACAATCACAATCTGTGTGATTCTCTTCTGCCGCTGTGAAAGAGAAAAATATTAAGACCAGTTGTTTCAATGTTTCCACAAAAGAAACTGGAACAAAGCAAGCTTAGAACATTTTACTACTCACAGAGATAAAATATATTTGAAATTTCAACAATAAAAACTATAAAAAAAACCCTAAACACAGTAATCAACCCGAACAATTGAGGAGTAAGAACTGCGTTGAAGGAATAAATAATCCCTTAAAACACTAAGTTAATTGAATGGGGAAGTAACAGCTCAATATTATGAGAAACTTGGGGAAAAAAAACCAACCATAAAATACATCTGACAAATTCTGTAAGGGTCAAACATCTATTGCATTCTCCCGGGGCCTTTTCTCCTTAAACACCATTTTGTACATTTAAAGAAACTAGTCTCTAAAATTTAGCAAGGGAATGAATGATAATGTCATCCTATGGATTCCCAAAGTAAAATGTTGCAATTGGAGTATCCAATTGCATTCATCTGAATTAGGTCACTTGGTTGCAAGAATGCATGAACTACTTAACAAAGACACGGGACGAAAGGTTCCTGGTCTGTGGTGAAATTATTCACGACTAATTTAGAGAGAAAACTGAAAAACTAGTTTCTGTAACCCCAAATTATTTACCTTGGTTCACCTTGTCCTTCAGGTCAGAGAACTTCAAGTCATGGTATGTTCTAACGTGGAATCCTAACTTCCTAAGGCGTTCTCCGAGATTCAAACAATCTAATGTTGTCCCTGAACGGGATTTTAAAGAGCTGTCTTCAAAATTTTCATGGTTGAAAATAATTGCTTGTCCTCTGGATCTATGATTCATATTATAAAATTCCGAAAACTTATCGACAGGCATTTCGGCTGTGGGTATTTCATCCGGTTTCCTAAATCATGCAAAAACAACAATTAATTTCTCGTAAATAACAACAGTGTGCGGAAACTCATCTGTAAACTTACGGAGTCCTTCCCCAAGCATCGAGTTCATCTCGGGTGGCCAATATTTCTTTTTGGGTGGTTTTCCTTGGTGAACTTTTCCCATCGCACTCCATTTAAGTGGCTAGAAAAATAATTTTGGCACAGAAACACTAACTAGTCTACTCAACCTCGACGGAATACTACCGTCAACTGCAGATTTCCGCCGAATGACAAGTACAAATAATGGCCGCGTGAATATATATATAAATACATATAGGAATTTAACGTAAGAGTTGAAATTTGTTGTGGGGTTCTTTTGGAACACTAGCGTCAAAACTACTGCCATATTTGCAATGAAATTTCTGTCATAGAATAAAAAATATTATTTTTATGTACATTTAAGCCATTTAAATAATATTATAAAAGTAGCTATAAATTTAAAAAAACTATCACTTGAATATTAAATTAAATATATTTGGTGGTTATTTTGGTCTTATTAAAAGTGGTCGAGTTTCACATCTAACCAAATATAAGTTTTAATTTTTATCCAGTAGGTGGAAGTAGGGAATGCAAATGCCGCTCTCTCAAATTCAAAGTGACTGAAGTAGAAACCTAAATATAGATAGGAAAGACTAAGAAAAACTTATTTAGATGAAATACGAATGGTTTGGAGGTACTCAAATATATCTGATAGGTGGTTTTTCTTTGGTGAATAGGATACAATACGGCAACTTTAGGACCTTTTAGAGTTGATAATTTACCTATTGAATTGAACCAGAATAATTCCGCTAAAGCCTCAAACAGAAATAATACAAAACTAATTTCATATTCGTTTCGTTAACCAATAAAAGTAAGCCTGTGTGTCAATAATAGAGCACAGAAGTTGATGCCCTGCAAAATCAAAATATTTTTCTGTTCAAAATCGTTAACAACGATGATATTTGAGATGGTCGTACATGGTCAACCTCAAGTATGAAAATATAACTGATTGTAGACAATTTTATAAAATGTTATAATACGGAACTTGAGTTCAAAATCCGGATATTGTTGAATTTTTACGCACATCTCCTGGCTCTGTTAAGGGTCGAAGCACAGAGTATTGACGGAAAATGAATGCCCACGAATTATTATCTAATTAATACTAATCACGCATTTTCGTTAAACGGAAATCTTTGGTGGGGTTTTTCGGGAAATATTTTAAATACAATTAAGTGCGTGACTCTCTATTGCAAACATGGCCAAACCGTGGCGCATGCACCTAACGTGGTGCATTGGATGATTACAAATGGCGCCTGCTTAATATTTTAAATAGGTTCCATTACTAAATCAAATCCATCTTAATATATTCATCACCAACGTGATCTCAGTCCTATTAGTACAGCCTTCGGTAATGTTCAACTTCTCTGAGTCTGGAACTTAGAATGTTAGAACTTGTGAGATGTTAATTTGGAGGTTTTACAAACGTACGAATAAGTTTATTCGTGTTGCCATTGCGAGTTCCTGATCAAACGATCGCAAACACTGCGCACTAGCAACACAGCATGAGTTTGAAGTGAAGTGCGAATGAGCGGCGAGCGTTCGATATGGTCAGTAAATTCTGCGTGAGCCATCGTGACGTTGAGTTCGAAGAAATGTTTTCTATTGATTTTACTGGCGTGGTTTTTGTATTGAGAGTGATAAGATTAAATATACATTACGCTTGTCAAAGAAGAGTGCCACTACTTTTTTCTTCACGCGAACATAAAATTCAAATTCCACATAATTGATTTTCTGTGTAATGCGACGCAAGCACTTGCAATCTATTTGTTCTTTTACTTTTTTTAGTCCTATTCTTTTCGACGCTTAAATTCCTGTTATCCATTACAGCGCAAAAGAAAATAAGAAAAAGAAGCCAAAAAAGTAATTGGTTGTAAGTGTAAATTCAATGAACAGCGGGTAAATGAGTTGCTGTTTATAGCAACAGGAAACCGTTTTGCATTGCTTGTGAAAGTACTCTTTCACGTAATAGAAAACATGATCTGAAGATACACTAAACAACACAGAAACAGACTAATAGAAAGAAAAAATTAAGCTTGTTCTTGGGTCGGAGTTACGAAAAGAATATGCAAATAAGACAAAGGAAGAAATCAGAAAAAATAAAATGTATTCGTTGAAGTAGTTAAGACTTGACGATGACAGAAGCGTAATAAGAAATTGCTTTAGCATTGGTGAAAAAAACTTTTTTCTTATGGAGAGGAAATTGTTAAGCCTCGTCTCTAAATATTTGCACGCCTTCTTGGTAATTAAATCTTTGAAAGGAAAGCAGACAAAATTGCTATATCAAGGCAGATGGTTACGAGACGCACCGAGAACCTCTTCTCAGGATGTATCTCAGCAACTAGAAGACCTGGTCCACTCTTGTACTTCGTGTTGGATGATTCATGTTATGTCACCCGGTTAAACATTTTCATAAGATGAATTGATGATAATTTTAATGTCTTTGAAGAACTTGCCAGTCAATGCATGGTTAAACAAGAGGATCAGACTTATTTGAAAAGATTAAATCATTCCTAGAAGAACTATAATCAGATTATAACAAACTAACCCATTGCGCGTACTGACGGATCGCCATCAATGACAGATAAAGTCAATGGCGCTACAACTTGGCTTGAAAATGTTTTAAAACGTCCTCTACTGAAATATCATTGCATTATACACCAAGAGGCACTGTGTGGGAAAACTTTAAACATGCAGCACGCTATGTTGCCAGTTGTGGAATTTGAGAATAAAATTAGAGCAAGAGCATGAAACACGAGAATTAAGAGAATACTATGAAATGTTAGTTTTGGAATATGATGAACTTATCATTCATTGTGAAGTGCGCTGGCTTTCTAGAGGTCAGATTCTGAATAAATTTTTAAAATTGAAAAATGCCGTTTCTAATAATTTGGAACAGGAAAATGAACTACCTGATGAAAGAACCCTATTGTTTGACATTAACTAGCTATTTTATTTGGCATTTTCATTTGATGTCACTCACCATCTCAACTATCTAAATTTAGAACTTCGAGGCAAGAATAAATTACTTCCTAAATTAGTGAATAGCATCAATTTAAAATGAAATTAAAACTGTTCATCACCCAGTAAGAAAATGAGGTTTGATGTCAATTTTCAGATTTGAATGAGTAAAGTGAACGTTCTGCGGATAATAGCAGTTTGACTAAATCTATTGAAATAATCAAGATGTCGCAAGAGTCATTTGAAAGTCATTTTCATGATTTTACGAAAAAAGAAGACTGCATGTTCGCATTTATAAACCCATTTTTACTTAGTAAAGAAAAGTAATGGAGATTCCTTATAACACACAAATGGAACTGATTGGTTTAAAAACAAATTCATCCTTGCAAATGAAAATTGATGAGCTTTTTGAAGATTGAAACTCTACTGATGTAATTAATTTCTGGCATTTATTACCCCATGAACATTTCCCAGAGCTAAGAATATATACACAAATTGTTATATGTCCCTTTGGAACGACATACAGATGTGAACAAGTATTTTCATCCATGAAATTGATTAGATGCAAAACAAAGTGGCGAATAGCTCTCTCGAATTTGAAGAACTCTCTGCTTCTTTGAGCGAAAAAGTTAGCACCAAACATTAAAACACTAGCAAAATCCAAGCAGACGCACAAGTGTCAATGAAAGTAAGTGAAGGTTTTGTGCTGCAATAGGTTCATGGCTTCCGTAAAATCACTAATTCATTTCCATAGAGGAAGTAACTGCAACAGAGGAAGAAGGAACTTGTGAACCCTATTCTAATGTTTGAATTACACACCATTAAGTTGTACATTTCAGGTCGATTATAATGATGCTGTTTGAAAATTGTGGTAGATTACAAGCCTGTGAATGTGGCTACATGGATGGTTACAGAGCTGTGTAAAACTGTTTCATTACATTAAAAGTCCTTTTTTATGCTTATTAGTTGGTTTTTTAGTGAAGGTAGAGCACACTGAAGCCCAATGGTATGTAAATTCATACTTCAAGGTCAGAGGGCTAGTTTTACCTTTGTCTAACCAATGGTTTCCCAGGAACCTAATGAATACATATTTAAAAATTCAAAGTGCAATTATTTCCTCACTGACTTTATTTGAAAGACACCACTGAAATATGTTGAATATTTATGTTTTCTAAATATATTTTTTTCAGTTTTCTTTGTTGGGTAAGCTAAGGTTATTTGCGTCATTAGGGGTGGGTGGGAAAGGATGAAGAATAGAGAGAAACCCGGCATTAGCCTACTCTTGTCGAAAGGCACTAAGGAATCAAACAGCTTAATATCCCATCCGACGGACATTGTACTCACTCAAAGTGCTCTTCTCAAAGCACCTCAAGTAGGGATTGGGATACCAATGAAAAGTATTTGTTGTCTCCAGGATTTGAACCCATGCCTTTGTGGTGGGAAGCCCGTACAATAGCCTCTGCACCATCCAGATTGCCACAAATATATTATCGCTATGTAACAAGCCTGACTGCTTAGGATTGAGGGCAAAGGTTATTGATACAATTTAGGATAGGAGCGGCAATAGAATGAAATTCTTGAAATATCCTTTCTTAGTCGCAAAGAATTTCAAAGTTTTGGATATGACTGTGATGGTGCCACCAGGAATAAAGGCTATGAGGATATTTAAACATATGTGACCGGTCAGTACAAATACTCTAATCCAGCTAAGACACCCCAAGTTTTTCTTACTGAAAGTGGAACAAGTTATGATTTATAGTGTCGAAGGCCTTATTGAATTCAAAAAGATATCTAGGGGTAGGGCAAAGGCCTAGCTATGTCGAAACTCCTGTTCATGTTATATGTATCCCTGAAGTGAAGCAATGTTAGTCTTGGGGACAAGTATGGATTGGTGTACTGTGGCACCTCTCTTGTGGTACTGAAAAGAGATGGTTAGTGTGGACTTATGATTTTGGAAGCCATAATAATAATAATTTATTTCCCAAGTGACAAATACATAGTATGGTACAGAATATTATACAATTTTGCGATCGTATAGGGTAAGTCAAGAAGTACAGTAGCTGGATTACTAGCCAGAAAAAAGATAAAATTACACAAACATAATTAAGAACTTACACAATATAAAATTTAGAATTCCCAGAATTTAAGTAGTCATTCACACTGTAAAAACATTTTTCATTTAATTACATAAATAATTTATTTTTAAAAATAGAGAGTGATTTCACATTTTTTAAACTAATGGGAAGCCTTATAATGCAACCATTTCAGAGAGTAAAAATCATTCGCCTTGACCGGGATTACACACGTGTGTGTAAGAGGAGCATGATGACCAAGGGACCTCGTTCTCTTTGCATCAAAATATTCAACAGGCTTCCCATTAAATTTCAAGAAACTAACAGTAACTTTAACGGAGTCACCCGCTATGTGTACATTATAATGCAACAATTTCAGAGAGTAAAAATCATTCGCCTTGACCGGGATTCGAACCCGGATCCCTCGATATCCGGCCGAGTGCTTTAACCACTTAAGCTACCGAGACGTCCTCGTAAGAAGAACGTCTCGGTAGCTTAAGTGGTTAAAGCACTCGGCCGGATATCGAGGGATCCGGGTTCGAATCCCGGTCAAGGCGAATGATTTTTACTCTCTGAAATGGTTGCATTATAATGCACACATAGCGGGTGACTCCGTTAAAGTTACTGTTACAGTTTCTTGAAATTTAATGGGAAGCCTGTTGAATATTTTGATGCAAAGAGAACGAGGTCCCTTGGTCATCATTGTCATGCTAGTAGACACTACACAAAGATGATTTCTAGTCCTTGTCTCATAGGTGTGAGTACCATTATTGGATGGGAATAGACCCATGTTCTTTTTTACAAAAATTGCCGTATTATAAATACAAACACTAGGGACTGTTAAGATGCCAAGGCTTTGAAAGCGAGGTCTGCAGTGGGCTCTATAAGGTTTATTGCACATGGACCTAAGCAATTTCTTTTGAATAATAAATATTTTATTTAACTTAGTTGATGACCCACTTCCCCAGATTGTGATACCATATGATACATGAGAATAAAAAAGACCATAGTACAGTGTTTTTAAAACATCCATACTAACAGTTTGAATATAGTATGATGATGAATATGGTGTTATTCTATAAATTTAGTTAGAAAATTGTGTAGTAGTTTCCAAAAACCTTTGGACAGGAATAGGTAGATAATGTTTTGTTTCTGACAAGGAGCATTTCTTGGTCTCCAAAGGAGCAGCACTCCTACTTTCTGAGAATCTCATTTTCTTTGTTTTTCTTTACCTTGCTTAACCCATTTAATCTCCAATAGAGTCAATAGCCTAATTTCCCTTCTTAAACCACTGCAGTTCCTTCACCTTCCTTTATGGTACGCCCATTTCGTCCCGTCTCCATGTTGCACTGCTCTTTCCATCTTTGCCCTGCCAGCTTCTTGCCTCGGTTTAGCTCTTTGTGCATGTACTCCACGTATTTCAGCGTTCACGTCCTTTCATATCCTTCGCTCAACCATCTTCATCATCATACACGTATCTTCTGCCATACCCTTCCGACCCCTATCTTAGTACTGTTTCTGTGGTTTCTTCCATCGCTTCCTTTATTCCTACTTGAGATATTCCCATCTTTACGTATTCCGCGACGTCCATCCCGTTATTCTCGCTCTGTGGTTTATCAACTACCTCTCCTCCCATGCCATTCTCTTCAACTCCTTTCTTTCCTCGTGCTTAAAAAATATTAAACTTCGCGAGCACTATTTGCGATCCGCATCTGCACTCTGGAAACAATGTGAGTCGATCACGTTAGTCATGAAAATCGATGCCTAATTATAAGATAACTTTAGCTGATCCCTTTATCTAAATAGTACTAAATCATTTACTGTTGCAAGTTAATACAGTTTTTTTTCCAAGAGTCCATCTCGTGAATATAACGACCTTTTGCGCTGATGAGAGGTTTCGTAAAGAGTTCCGAAGATTTATGAGTCAAAACGTCGATCTCAAAGGTAGTAGGATTTATTTTTTCCCGGATAGACGGACCAGGCGACGCTTTCACTGGCCCGGTTCGAGGGCAAAACCGGGAAAGAGATTCAGAGCATTTCCAAGGTAGTCTATGGTGAAAACGCCATGGGTTAGACAAACAAGGTTAGACATAGAAAAGGAAAATGACGTAGAAGAAGATAGCTTAGGTCCAGGCAAACTCGAAGATGAAATAGAAAAGGCATTACGGGAGACGAGACTAAATAAGGCCGTTGGGGGAGACAGTATTCTTGTGGAACTATTGAAAGGTTTAGGAACATGTGGGAGGAAGGCTTTATTTGGACTGATTCGTAGTATCTACGAGAAAGGAATCCGGCCGGAAGACTTTCTAAGATCAGTATTAGTTCCTATTCCGAAGAAAATAGATGCTATGTCATGTGAGGACTAGAGAACAATACGTTTTATATCCCACGCAGCTAAAGTTATTCTCAGGATCATCAACAAAAGGATAGAGAGTAAGGCAAATGATTACTTAGGGGATGATCAGTTTGGGTTTAAGAAGGAAGAGGTACGCGTGCTGCCATTGCAGTAATGAGATCACTAATCGAGAGAAATATAGCATACAATCACGACGTTTTTGCCTGTTTTGTAGATTTCGAAAAAGCGTTTGATAGAGTGAATTGGGAAAAATTAATGCGTGTATTGCAGAAAATAGGAATGGATTGAAGGGACAGGAGACTAATCTGCAACCTGTACATGTCTCCGACTGCTCAGGTGCGAGTGAGGAACGGAGAGTCCGGATGGGCAGTGTTAGGAAGAGGTGTAAGGCAGGGTTGCCCATTGTCACCGGTGCTCTTCAACGTATATGTAGAGGAGATGATTAAAGAGGCATGGGAAGAACTGGATGTAGGAATGATAGTCGGAGGGGAATTCGTAAAATCGGTTAGGTTTGCTGATGATCAGGCAGCCAAGGGGTTGCAAGCATTGCTGAGTGAATTGGAAGTTCAGTGCGATAAATATGGGATGAGAATCAATATTAATAAAACAAAGGTTATGTGATTTTCCAGAAAGAAAAAGGCTAAGCTAAATATTAAAATAGACGGGGAAAAAATAGAGCAGGTAGAACAGTTTACCTACCTCGGAAGTGTTTTGGACCAACACGGTCAAAGTAGTAGGGACGTAAGGAGAAGAATTGCTCTAGACAAGGAGGCTTTCTCAAGGAGGAGGGAGTTGATGACCGGGGCTTTGAGTAGGGATGTTATGACAAGACTCGTAAAAACTCTGATATGGAGCGTAGCTATGTACGGCGCGGAAACGTGGTCACTGAAGCAGGAGGATAGACGTAGATTGGAGGCTTTTGATTGGTCCCTTTTGGGGCTCCTCTATCTTCCTTCCAAAATTATTTAAAATGCAAAAAAAGATTATTCGCATAATAACTAATTCTAATAATAGAGCTCCCAGTAAACCTATTTTTGAAAAACTAGAAATCTTACCTCTTCCTTGTCTATACATTCTTGAAACAGTGTCTCTTATTAACAAAAATCAAGACATGTTTATTAAAAACTGTGACCTTCATAGTCATAATACGAGAAGCCAAAATGCATTCCATGTAAGTCAGCACAGAGTAAATAAAACGATTAAAGGGATAGATCATCAGGGAATACTTATGTACAATAAATTGCCTGCTTATATTAAAAATATCAAAAGTTCCTTTAAATTCAAGTGTGCCGTGAAGAAACTACTTTCATGTAAATTATTTTATAGTGTAGATGATTTTCTAATGCATACCATTTCAAATGTATAACTGAAATATGTTAATTCCAAAAAATTGTAAATTGTATGTATTTGTACTTTGCATATTGTTTTGATTTTGCATAATGTTTTTTTTACTGAAATGAAGTGTAAAACATGTATTGACAAAGCCATGCATAATTCTATGCTTAGGGTGAATGAATAAATTACAATTACTGGAGATTGTGGGTGAGGAGAGGGGTTTGTTGAGAGAAATCCTATGGAGGCAGGAAAAATGGATGAAAGGCGTATTGAGCGGTAGTGGAATGTTGAAGAAGGTAATAGAGGGGAGAATGTTGGGCAAGCGATGAAAGGGCAGGCACAGGATAGGGATGTCGGACGGGATGAAGGATGGAAGTACACGGAGATGAAGAGGGACCTGATGTCGATTAGGTTGCTGGATTGGGTTTTGTTTGGAGTTACAACATATTTATGTGATAGTTGTGTCCATCCAAAAACCTACCTTAACCGGTAGATTACCAAATAATAATATATATACATTCAAATACGAAGTCCCGCCATACGGCGCACAAATATTCATTCAAACATAGAAATAGGTATAAGGAAAGGGGTTAGGAAAACACATAAAAGGCGAACACAGGACATGTGGGGAATGTGGTTTTTGTGCAGATCACGAATGTAAAAATATTTCCTTAACAGGGATTTGAACACTGGACCTTTCACTTGCCGGGCGGATGTGCTACCAGTTACACCACCAAGGAAACCTAATTTTACATTGAGATCTGCGATGTTTTAAAACGCCCAAGTACTCCGAATCATACGCCAAAGGAAACAAAGCACAATCCAGCAACCTACTCTACATCAGGTCTCTCTTCCTCTCTGTGTTACTTTCGTATTTTTCTGAGTCTTCTGTCCTGCTGCTGTTATATTTCTCCTGCAAGGGTTTCGTAGGATGGCGACCGCGGAAGCCTTGCCTCCCCCGCTGCCGGGCATGACACACGGCCGGTTGGGCCGAGTCCCGCAGTTGCCGGGACTCAATTTCTGTCTTGTGTCCATCATTTTTCATGGGAAAAAAGTTTAGGTGGTTTCCCGTTGCCTTCCTCAATAGTGTTTTTAACGTGACCCCATCACTTAATGGCTGCCCCACTGGGGTCAGACGCCTTTGCAGCCGCCTCTCTGAGGAACAGACACTACGTGGACTACCTTTCGTCTGGCTCCTAACCTTCGACCTATCTGGCATGGGTGACCCTATCAGGAGCAAATATTATTACTCCCGCCAGAACAGCTACAGGGGTCATCGGAACACACAAGCCCTTTCACCACGTCAAGGTTGTAGTCCATGGGTAGGATGTATGTATATCGTATATATAATTTATTTAATTTGGCTAGGTATTAGATGAAACTCAATGCAAACAAAACAAAGGTTACGAGGTTCTCGAAAAAGAGGAAAGCTGAGTTAAAAGTGGAAAGAGAAGGGAAAAATTAATGCGGGCGGAACAGTTTACCTATCTTGGAGCTGTTTTGACCAAGATGATCCCAGTTGTGAGGAGAAGAATTGCGTTGGGCAAAGAAGCTCTCACAAGGAGAAGGGCATTTATGATATGGGCTAAGGATGTCAAGTTAAAAATTTGGTATGGAGCATACTAGTTATGCAAGGCGCGGAAACGTGGTCACTGAAGCAGGAGGATAGACGTAGATTGGAGGCTTTTGAAATGTGGGTGTGGAGAAGAATGGAGAAGGTGAAATGGACCCAAAAAAACAAACGAGGAAGTACTGGAGATGGCGGGTGAGGAGAGGGGTTTGTTGAGAGAAATCCTATGGAGGCAGGAAAGATGGATGAAAGGCGTATTGAGCGGCAGTGGGATGTTTAAGAAGGTTATAGAGGAGAATGTTAGGCAAACGAGGAAAGGGCAGAAATAGGATAGGACGGGATGAAGGGATGAAGGAAGTTCACCGAAATGAAGAAGGACTTATTGTAAAGTATTATGTTGGGTTGGGTTTTGTTTAGATAGGAGAGAAAATATAGTATATGTATTAGGTAGTTTTGTCCATCCAAAATATTCTTAACAGGTAGATTATCAATAATAAATCATAAAATTTCAAATAAAATCCACAGGAGCAAAACCCGTTGCTTTCAAGACCGTTTTTTTCGTCTTTCACTGGTTGCAAAACTTGATTGCTTTCTGTAAATTCATCATACGCTAACTAAATAAGCTTATTAAACTATTGAATAGGCTTTAGGTTATTACTGTGCTTACAGAACAGTTAATAATTGCAATGTCCTGTCTCCTTCGATGGCTTCCTCTTCACCATGATGCCTTTTCCTATACTCGCATTACCATCTTCAATTTATTTTACTTCTATCGCAATCCCCTTTTTCAGACAGTGGTTGTGGAGTACACAATATGTTAAAATTAATTGAATTCATATGACCTTTTTTTTAACAATTTCAGGCATCGGTACCGACTTAATTACTTCAAAAGCTTTTTTAACTATCATCCTTGTGGAGAAGAGGACGAAGTTAAATTCAAATGGCTGGAGTGTTAAATATTCGTAACGGTAGCAATTATTATTTTATTTCAAAGAAAAATTCGGACGGGCGTTTCTTTATAATTTTCTTTTCAAATTTAAGCGCTGTACGGACTATTGAAGAATTTCGTAATGGTAATCACAGTTGTCCAGGCCTACTCCATGGAGACTTCCCTGGGATTATGGCCAAATGTTTTCATTAGAGTTGAGCCAGTTGAGGAAATACATCAATTGCACTAAAGATGGCATGGCTCTAATCAAGTGTCTAAGATGCCGATTTGTGAAAAACATGCGCTCCGAGACTGTGTTGGACCCAATTACGTCTGAACGGTTTACGTTTACAATTTCGCGGTACAAGTGGCACACGCATGTTTTCAAGTGCGCTGATCTGCGCAGTTTGGGAAAGAAGTACCGAAGTTGTCTATTTGCGTATGTGGTTGAGACATTGACTTTATCTAGAAATAGGAAGGATCAGATAATTAAGTTGGGAGACTTATACAGGAACGGGTAGAAGTATTTACCTATTTAGTAGTATGTGTTTTAGAATATGTTTATCGGAAAGTTATATAGAAAAGTTATATGCGGAAAAGTTATAGGAACATCAAATTTAGAATCGCCTCAAGAAAAGAATATGCAACTAAAAGGAAGGAGGTCATGAAAGGGATACCAAGTAAAGATTTAAATTAAAGACAAGTGACAAAGTTTTACATGGATGGTAGCATTGTAAGGTGCGGTGCCTGAGGTCAGAGGAGGATGAGAGCGCGCGTAGACGCTGAATTTTGGGTTGACCAAATAGTATGGATGGAACAGACAATTTACGGGCCGGAAAAAATACAGATATCGGGGTAAATGAAGTGCTGCCGGAAGTATGTGTATTTTTAGAATGGCATATTGTAATGCAGGTTTTAGGGCATTTTGTAAGTGTTTTGTAGGGTGGTTTGACTGGTGTTTATTCTTAATAATGATGTAACCTCGCACAATCACATTGTACATAAATCAGCTTTATGAAGATTTTAACGGCTATTTTTTCCACAACAGCTAATGGACGACTTATGGCTAACACTCTCACAGGACTTCCAGTAAGCCCCTTTGAAATAAATCATGTAATCCCAATCTAGCGTATCCACATTATCTATTGCAATTGCAGTGGATTCTCGACTTACGTTCCGCACATAATACGAACTTTTTTTTCATATTCCATTTTGTCATCCAGATACGAACTTATTCTTGTGATACGAACTGTGACACTTGACGGATGCAGCGCATCAGAGACTGCTCAATGCGAGCAGCTGGGTAGTAAAATTGGTTCGAAGGCGCGAACTTCCATTGATAATTTTGTTTGAAGTAGTTTTAATACATATATAGTTGAAGTAGTTTTTATACATAATATAATAAAATAAATTAATAATCAGATTAAAACCTTTTGGAGATGTTTCGGTTTGAGGAAGTTTCGGAAAACTGCTTCATCTCAGTTAAGTTAAATTAAGTTAAAAATATATGAATGCTAAATGAATAAAAACATTGTTATAAAATATTTACAATACCAATATACTAATCGTGCAGGACAGTACAGGAAAAAGAGTAAGAAAACTCAATAGCATTACGAGTATTGACCAAAATTTAGTGATCAATAAAGAAAACTGATGTCGATTGTCGATTTTCGTCACCCGAGCACCAGAATATACGCGTTGTTTTAGTAAAAAGCATCAATGGCTTTGGTTTCAACGAAAGACGTCATTAACTTAGCTACTATGCAAAATAACTACTTCAACTGTATCCCAGAGGTCGAGTCCTTACCAAACTTACAGACTTGACTTCAGTTTATTCCATGCGGGATGCGCCCATCGTCATTCCATTGTATTATTATTATTAGGTAATCTACCGGTTAAGGTAGGTTTTTGGATGGACACAACTATCAAGTAAACATTTTGTGACTCCCCACCTAGCAAACTAATCTATATCAGGTACCTCTTCATCTCGCTGTACTTCTTTCCTCCCTTCATCCCGTCCAACATCCCTATCCTCTTCCTACCCTTACCTCGCTTGCCCAACATTCTCCCCTCTATTACCCTCTTCAACATTCCACTACCGCTCAATACGCCTTTCATCCATTTTTCCTGCCTCCATAGGATTTCTCTCAACAAACCCCTCTCCTCCCCCACCATTTCTAGTACTTCCTCATTTGTTTTCCTTTCGGTCCATTTCACCTTCTCCATTCTTCTCCACACCCACATTTCAAAAGCCTCCAATCTACGTCTATCCTCCTGCTTCAGCGACCACGTTTCCGCGCCGTACATAGCTACGCTCCATATCAGAGGTTTTACGAGTCTTGTCTTAACATCCCTACTCAACGTCCCCGTCATCAACTCCCTCCTCCTTGAGAAAGCCTCCTTGCCTAGCGCAATTCTTCTCCTTACGTCCCTACCACTTTGACCGTATTGGTCCAAAACACTTCCGAGATATGTAAACTGTTCTACCTGCTCTATTTTTTCCCCGCCTATTTTACTATTTAGCTTAGCCTTTTTCTTTCTGGAAAATCGCATAACCTTTGTTTTATTAATATTGATTCTCATCCCATATTTATCGCACTGAACCTCCAATTCACTCAACAATGCTTGCAACCCCTTGGCTGACTGAGCAACTAATGCTTGGTCATCAGAAAACCTAACCGATTTTACGAATTCCCCTCCAACTTTCATTCCTACCTCCAGTTCTTCCCATGCCTCTTTAATCATTTCCTCTACATATACGTTGAACAGCACCGGTGACAATGGGCAGCCCTACCTTACACCTCTTCCTAACACTGTCCATCCGGACTCTCCGTTCCCCACTCGCACCTGAGCAGTCTGAGACATGTACAGGTTGCGGATCAGTCTCCTGTCCCTCCAATCCATTCCTATTTTCTGCAATACACGCATTAATTTTTCCCAATTCACTCTATCAAACGCTTTTTCGAAATCTACAAAACAGGCAAAAACGTCGTGATTGTATTCTATATTCCTCTCGACTAGTGATCTCATTACTGCAATGGCATCACGCGTACCTCTTCCTTTCCTGAACCCAAACTGATCATCCCCTAGGTAATCATTTGCCTTACTCTCCATTGTATAGAGATTCCATTGTATAGAGATCAGTAATAAATATTTATCGCAGCGACAATATTCATCGGTAATTGTTATTTAATAAATCAAAAGGGCTATTGGGTTCAATCTTTCGATGCATCATACGTGTATCCTTAAGCTGGGCAAGCACGAATATTGCGACTATAATAAGAAGCTTTGAAAGTGTTTTATGCAACGCTACCTACGTTGCTATGAATGGAATTGATTACAAAACTGAAATACTCTTACATATTCGTTGACAAATTGGTTACTAGTCATTTCAGTACCATACAAGCCTCCGCTTGGGTGTGTGGCAAGGGGTGAATACACACCAGACTAATTTTGACCCGAATGTGGCCCTACCGCGGTTGGACAATGTTATTCTTATCCCTTATGTTCATGGAAGAAATTACATCTTCAATCTCTGGTCTACACCTAATCTATCTAATTTTATTTACATGATCTCGCCTACCGTAGTACGATGGGGGAAATAATACATTTTCAACATCACTGCTAAAGAGACGTTCTTCCAATTTATGCAAGAGCTTCAATCTGTGATTTAACCTTCGCTCCATTAAGTGATTCCCAGTCTAGCTGCTCTAAGATTTTGGATACGCTACTAAGTTTAAGCTACGTTTTACAAATCTGCTCCTCTGCGCTATATTCGATCCAATTCGGCATTAATCCAATTTCCCGAGGATCCCAAATACTTGCAGAATATACAAAATGAGACCTAATCAGCGAAAGATGCTCTGCAACCTTTTCTTCACATTTCCACAATACACTTCTAATGAAATCTAATTTTTTGCTAACTTGTCCAGATGCTCCTCATATATGCTTCACCCAGGAGAGATCGTGAATGAGGGCTGTATTTAATTAACGCCTCTTACGAAGGATGGAAAGTTTAAATTTCGCTACTATCAAGTGTATGGTGGAATAAAGGAATGCCTGTGGATACCAGCTTTTCCTGATTTGTCTACTGGCAGGGTAAAATCATATTTTCAAAACTTAAGTGTCCATTAAGATATTGATATGGAATTTTTTAGGTAGTACGGTCGATGGCAGAGGGAAAAAATAATCCTAGTCGTTTGAGCCAATTTATTTGTGTTTTTCTCTTATGTTGTGTAAAAATGTAAAACTCTTCTAAATTATGAACATTTCTTAGAGTTGGAATGGTAATTTTCCTATACCTATCCATATCTGATGGTAGCTAGGTTGATGCAAATGATTTTCCACCCAAAGTACTTGGGTACGATTATTCGTTCGGTGCTGACGACGATGTTACGATTTATTGTCATAGAGTCGGGCATGCGCCTTGACGTGGGCACAAGGAGTGCTACAGCGTGGCTGCTATTCGAAAAGAAACTACACCGCACTATTCTTACTTATTGCGACCCTTGTTTTCTATTTTTGAGGAATCTAATGACGCAGTCGCTATTTTTTATGCCGAAATAGCGACTGAAAGACGCAACAGTATAGGGAGGTCGCAATAATTATAGCATAATGGGTCGCCTTTCCCTATTCTAAATGGAGTGTAGCGATCCCGAGTGGCGTGTTATTACAGCTCGGGTCTGAGGGTCTATTATTTTTGTGACCCCGTTGCGGAACAGTGCGCAGAGCGTCTTGTCACTCTTTTCCGTAAACCTTCTTGGAAAAATTAGCAATACCTATGTACGTACGTCTATTTCAAGCTTTTTTTACTACCTCATGAAATCGACATGTAAGGAAGAGAACGAATGACACCAAAGAAGAGAAGAGGAGGTTAATCTGATGTACATCACGGATTTTTAATGATTTTCAATGGCGATTTTGCTATAAATGGGGAATTATTAATTCATACATTAGTCATACAAGGGAAGGGTTATGTTTCGTATAAATCAGAGAAAATAAGATAAAGAACACTCACGATGGAGTGCGTCCACATATTTTTCTTCTCTGCGATGAAGCTTGTAAAAAAGTGTGGCATGCGGGCGCATTTCCATTTGTTGAATGAAGTAGGTACAATCCATGATGTTATATTTCTCACAAATCATAGTGATCTTTCTCTTGTAGACATATACCTTTTTACCTTTTTTGTGAATACTTTCCGTTTCACAATCGTAACATGTTCTATACTCGATGTTTTCAGGCTTAACTTTGTGGATATCCATTATCACTGGAGTAAAAATACCAATGTATCTTTCCACTTCATTTTTATTCGGTACAACTAATTTCAACGCATCGGCATCAGCTCTTTCAAAGAACTTTGTACCAGAGGATGACGCTACGTCATGCTTGTTCAGGGCTCAGGCCATCTGTTGGGTGGTTCCTGTAGTGAAAGGGATGCTGTGGGGCTACAATATTTCTAATTGCTGGGCCATGAATCGTCTGCGGCTCTCCTCCTTCGCAAACCCAAGTCGCTTGCTTCCATTTTCACTCCAATGCAGAGCTGTCATTATTTTTGCTTTCTCTCGGTTTGTGCTTTCTCACGGCCGATGAGCAGGAAGCGCAGTAATGACCACCAGTGCAATTTTTTGCGTTGGTGGTGACGAGAGGAAGCGGTCAAGTACCGGTCGGCATGTGTTTGATCTCGTGTATAAGTTTCATGTCGCTTCTCTTCTTTAACAAGCCACCCAGGAAGTTGGATGTCCTCTTCCATCCCCATGAGGAATTTTATGACCTGA
The DNA here is from genome assembly GCA_037158775.1 of Hetaerina titia. NCBI lineage: Eukaryota > Metazoa > Arthropoda > Insecta > Odonata > Calopterygidae > Hetaerina > Hetaerina titia. The sequence goes on from CM073774.1 coordinate 112,125,027, forward strand.
TGGTGGGGATTCAGTCGCTGAGACATTTCTCCAATTCGCAAGAGCCGTGCGGCCGGCAGAATTCGTCAACGCATCTCTCCCAAAGGTTTGGTTGGTTTGTCGTCTCACAAATCCAGCGCCGTTTCCTCGAATTTCTTTGCATTCGCCACCACCAATGACGAGAGTGGTGAACCCGCCGCTCGCTGAACGTCCTCTGATTGTCATTGTAATTCCCATTCCGAAGGAAAAGGGAATTTCGACGGCAGCGCTCCACGAGGACGGGGAAGTCGTTTAAATTGACCTCCTTCCCCCAGTTTCCCCTGTTGTTTTCGTTTCTCGTGACCTTCTCCAAGCCATTAGTGAATGCGTGAGGGTTCTCCCGCGTGGAGTTGCGGTGCCTGGTCTGAGTACTCGGACAGGCTGGCTCGGGGCGTCGTCAATCTGGTTCACTCTCGGTCGGAGTTGTGCGTCTTTTTGTGAACTTTCGGCAACCCGTACAATCTTGGTGGTTTGACGGATGATGAACTCGATGCCCTTTCGAAAAAGATGACTTATTTATGACGGCCATGTGTCCCGTGCTGTTCTGGCAGTCGCGTCGGTTTTTAGTTTTCCATTGGTCGGATTCCCGAGAGTCTCAGTGATTTCCCTCTCGTGCTCCTCTTTCGAGATGAAAGCAGTGGCTTTGCTCCTGTCCGCAGGTAATGAGTCACGAAGATCAATCAAAGCTCGCCTCCCCGATTCGGCGTCGAGTGCAGAGAATGCGGCCCACTTCTTCCCTGATTCCATCTGCATCCCCGTCGGGAAGTTGGTTGCGGATTGCACTTCTGCGATTGACAATTATTTCCTTTGGCATTGATTTCGGGGACAAAGTAAGGTTCAGTCCCTTAGCCAGGATCTCGGTGGCCGCTCCATTCGGGTGTGTGTAGGTCCTTGAGGTCAGTGATCGAACGGCCCTCACCAGGGGTGCTGCTTCGGATGCTGCCTGTAGCTCAGCTTCTCAAACTTGTCCATTTGCGTCTTTCGAGCCGTAACTTGGGCAGGGCGGGGAGGGTAAAAGGTTATCCTCTCGACGGTATCACAATCAATTGAATTATCACCGTTCGAAATTGCGATCGTCGTCCGTGAAATACCACCAGGATTTATTGCGACCTTTATTCAGAACTGCAACGCATGTCTGTCTTCTTTTGGACTCCGCTAGCTTTACGATGCTGTCTTTCGCGAATAAAATGCCAAGCGGGAACCGATCCTCCCCTCCAACTCCCGCCTTCCCCCCGCCGTGCACGACAATGACGAGCGGTCGTTTCGAAACCTTTCTCTCCTCTGTTTGGTTCCAAGAGAAGAGGTGAGGTGGCAAATAAATGCACTATTTCTGCTTTTCACTGGAAAAATGGCAGGGATTCCTGTTTCATTTATCAGTGATATGCTTTTATTTCATTTTAGCTTATTTTGTAAGTAAAGCGTCATTACTTTGAAAAGAACAATTAGTTATGAAAGCATTAACAAAGTATTATACTTCATATTATGCTACTCCAATGACGCAGCCACCAATGCGGAACAGAAACATGGCCAATATATTAGTATTCCATGAGAAGAGTATTGTCGAGCAGTAAGTAAGCCGAGGATACTAAGGGCATTGCACAATCAGTCTGATATTCGTATGAGTTGAGAATTAATCATAAAAGTGAATTTAATGAGATTCTCAAGAAATAGGAAGGCTAAGATTAAAGGTGGATGACATAAACTAGAACAGGTGGAAACACCCATTGGGGAAGATATTTGGAGGGAGATGAAAAGAAGAGACATTAAAAGAAAATTCCATTAGACGAGGAAAGGTTTGCAAAGGGGAAAGAGTTTTATCAGACATATTAAGTAACCAAACTATAATCACAGTAATCAACCTGAAGGTCGGTTTGGTAGGTGATGGTAGAGTTCACTCAGTACTAAACCCCATACGAGGTGTGAAATTCACATATCACGGTATGAAGAGGGCCAGTTCCTTTCCCTGTGCCGATTATGATTTCCCAGGAAGATCTGGTACCCGAAAAATCACATAGCTTGGGTGGAGATTAGAGTGTCTAGAGAGACATACTCGGAAATCGAACCCGGGTCCTACGGTCGGTAGTCCAACGCTCTACCCCTGGACTACCGCTATCCACACACCTTAAGTAATGATATGAAAAAAGGACTAATGCCGACTTTGATGTGAGGTGTAGTTTTATGTGAGTGGGAAACTTAGCCATTGAGGTACGAGGATAGGGGGCGTGTACTGGAGATTTTCGAGATGCGTGTGTAAGGTGAAGGATGGAGAAAATAAAGTGGACGGAAAGACAAACCAACGAAGAAGTTGTGGGCATGTTAGGGGAAGAGAGATGGCTCTTGGGTTGGTGAACGATTGGGAGAAATTCTAAGAAGGAGGGGCAACAAGTTTATGCAGGAAGTCCTAAGATAGAGGAAACAGAGGGGAGAATTGAAGAGCATCCTTCGAAAGAGACTTCTTTGTTGTTGGCATTCCAAATGAACTGTGGATGGACGGAGGCACCCCGCGACTCCCCCCCATTCGGGGGGGGGCCTCTGCGTTCGTTGATGCTCGGGATCTCCGTGCGAATTACGCGAGATGCCTCGGGAGACCCACTTTCCCCCTCGGCGCCACCTGCCCACCCTCCCCTCCCCCACCAAGGCCGCCACACCCGGCTGGTTGCCAGCGACTGCTACCGTTCGGACCTCGCACGTGAAACCCGCTGACCTCCGGCGGAATGCCGCCCCCTGGGGCGATCAGGGGGCGAAAGGCCAGCGGAGTCCAGTGGCGCGAGCCTTGTACCCGTGGACAGAAAGGCAACGCACCGGGACAGGTAATTTCTGACGACGACGCATGTGCAAGGCCTGAGGCGTTCGAGTGGTAAGCAAGGAGAGTCACTTGGAGACGGCGCGGCGGAGGCCTCTGTTTGCATGGGTCGCTGTTGAAAATCGGGGAAAAACAAATTACATCATTCTGCGGCCACCCTGGAGAATCTCCTGGAGAGGAGTTTTTGATTCAAATAAGAGCGATCTTGAGGTTGAAATCGGGGAAGATGGTTCAAGAACACATTTCAGCGACGCCTAACCAATGAATATCTATTTACTTTTATCCAGGAAAGGTCAATCTGTTCAAAATACTTATAGTGTTGTTTTTTGAAATTTCAGTTATTTTCAATGCCCGATTTAATTACCTGAGTGGTATTATTGAGGTAGTTTACTCACAGTTTGATGTGATTACTCGTTAACAACACGTTAACAAAAATTAGGATTTACTAAAAGAGTACTTGGTGAATGTGATGAAAAGGTCAAAGAGAAATGTTATCTGCGTTGGCTAGGCCTCATTTATGATACACGAAGTCGGATTGATTGCCGCATTGGATCGCGTGCAGAGTAGAGGAGCTAGAATTGTAAAACGTTGTTATGATAAACTTAGTAGCGTGTCCGAAATATTAGAGCAGCTAGGCTGGGAATCACTCACGGAGCGAGGGTTAAATTATGGATTAAATTTCTTGCATAAATTGGAAGGAGGCCTCTTTAGCAGTGATGTCGAAAATGTTTTATCACCCCCATCGTACATATTATAGTAGAGATCATTCCAATAAAATTAGAGAGATTAAGTGCCGACAGATTAAGATGTCATTTTTTCCACGAACGATAAGGGGTCATAATAACATTGTTCCACCGCGATAGGGTCATGTTCGTGTATAATTATTCTGGTGTGTATTCTCTCACTGCCACACACCCTAGCGGTGGTTTGCAGGGCATATATACAGGGTTCGTCCGGAAAATAAGTGTACTGATTTTTTCCCGCCGCTCCAGGCGCGCCCAGCACCGCTCTGACGGGCTGCGATTGGAAGGGGGTATGTTGGCAAGCGACGCTGAAAAAGGCAGTCGGCTCTGAGCTGTGGTGTAGTGAGGAGCTCTGTTAACGAGAACCTCCACGCTCGACCCACGTCACGGAATGCGATGCCCAAGTTTTTGGAGCAGCGTTATTCCATCAAATTTGCGGTAAAGCTTGGGAAATCGTCTACCGAAACTGTCGCTATGATTAACCAGGCTTACGGGGAGTCAGCCATGTCCAGAAACATGATCTTTCGGTGGCACAAGATGTTCGTGGAGGGCAGAGAAGAGGTCGACGACGAACCACGACCTGGACGCCCATCAACGACACTCACCGACGAAAATGTGCGAAAAGTTCGCGATGTACTGAACTCTGATCGTCGTCTTAGTGTTCGGATGATAGCAGAGCAGTGTAATGTGCCAAAAACAATAGTGCACGAGATTATTAGGGACCAATTACAAATGCGAAAAATTTGTGCAAAGTTGGTGCCGAAAGTGCTCAGTGATGATTAAAGACTCAATCGTTTGGAAATCGCGACACGGGACTTTGGACGTCGTCAAAGAGGCCGTGACGACGTGCCTTCGAGAGGTTCCCGATGATGCCTTCGCGGGAGCGTTCCAGGAATGGGAACGCCGCTGGAACAAGTGTATCGACTCACAAGGGTCCTATTTTGAGGAATATTAGCTTAAGATATGTAAAAGTGTAATACATTTTTTTCCTGAGCTCAGTACACTTATTTTCCGGACGAACCTTGTATATATAAATATAATATATGATATAAGCATTTGGATTTATTGTCCCGTAACTTTAATGTCCTGTAGCAATAGTGCTTTTTTATCCGTTACAACGAATCGAAGTGTCGACATTTTCAAGGTTGGAAGTAAATATGGGCCCATTAAAATATTTCCAAACGTTTAGTGATTATAAAGCATACAGAAAAATCGTGTGTGGAAAAGAAAATGAGCAAAAGAGTCACCCATATAAAATAGTTAAAATAAATTAAATAATACGTTAAGCATCTGTCAAAGAACGGCGTGGTCAGCTTATAGTGGAGTGAGATGGAAAGAAACGAGGAATCACTGGAGCGAGCCCCAGGAGTAATTTAGAGAGGACCTCCCTTGACTAATTTCAAGTTCCAACGCTGACAAGTCACTGTACTGGAAAGGAGACTGGGATATAGTGATTTAGAGAGGATAAAAGCGGACCCAATAAACTAATTGTAATTACGGAAAGAAAAAATGCAGCTTTGTGAAATTAACTTCATGTTTTAATCTTACGATCCGGGTTTCAGTACATAGTATCATCATACTACTGTGCTTATCAGTGCTACTGCGCGACATAAAATTGAAAAAATCTGATAAAAATCCGGAAAAATAGATTTATTCCAGGTATTGTTACGATGCGTCAAAATTCTTCAAAGCGCATCCCTAGAGCGTCGACACACTTTGGACAGCGGCTTTCCCGCGACTACACAGCTCTCTGGTAGGCGAATTCCGGAAGGTCCTTAAGGGTAAGCTTTAGGGTCCCATGGTGGTGTCCTTTGAGGGAGGGAGGATTTCACTTTTTGGAATTGGAAATATAGTAGTCTGCTGGTGCCAAGTCGGGACAGTAAGGGGAATCGTCGCGGTGTCGTTGCAGGTCTTCATAAGCAGACCCTCGACTCTGCTCTTGGTCGCCCGTCAAGGCCTTCGGGATGAGTTTAGCACAGATCTTTCGCATCGCCAAATTTGCAGTGAAAAATTGTGTACACTGTCATCTTATTCATGCATGCCTGCGATCATGCGCACACTTAACCGACGGTCTGAATTCAGCTCTTCACGAAAACACATCAGGAAAAAAATTGTCACCGATACTTTTTATACAAACCATGTGTAGCATAAGACATGATGATTTATTTGTTTGAAGCGGCGTCGCGATGGCCGCTGTGTGGCTTCAGCTAACGGCATTAAATGTGCGTCTCATCATCATCATCAGTATTTCCATCCTAAGATTGGTTTACTGCAGCCCTCGATTCTTCCCTATTTAGCGTTAATTCCCTCACCCTCTGATAGGTTTCCTGTTTTGCGTCCTTAATTTCTCCTATGTACATGTCTCATGGGCTTCCTCGCGGGATCTTTCCTTCAAATGTTCCTTCTATTATGTTTCTAACTAATCCATTGTGCCTCAAGGTGTGTTCAATCCATCTATTTCTCTTCCGTAGAGCTCTCCATATGGTGCTTTCCTCTTCTGCTCTTTTATATACTTACTCGTTCCTCACTTTGTATGTCCATTTAATCTTCAGCATTCTCCTCCAGCACCATGCTTCAGAGGCTTCTATTCTTCGCTGGTCCCGTTTTCCAGTATTCCATATCTCCGATCCGTAGAGTGCCATGCTCCACACGAACATTTTGACGAACTGCTTCCTTGTTTCCAACCTTAGGTTCTTTGAACATAGTAATTTCCTCTTCTTCATGAATGCGTTCTTAGCTTGGGTTATTCTTCGCTTGATGTCGGTCGAACTTCTTCCATCCCAAGTTATACTATTGCCCAAGTAGATGAAGGATTCCACTTGCTCTAGTTTCACTCCTCGAATTATGATACCTGCATTCAGCTCTCTCTTCCACACACAAGGATTTTCGTTTTCTTCTTGTTGATGCTTATATTATATTCCCTCGGTCCACAGCACTTAGAGTTGCTTGCAGGTCCTCTCGCGTCTCTGCTACTACTGTGATGTCGTCTACGAACCGGAGCATGTTAATTTCTTCGCCATTCACCTTGACTCCTTTGATATTCAATTCTTGTGTATCTTTTATTGCCTCTTCCAGGTATACGTTGAATATTGCTGGCGAGGGGTTGCATCCTTGTCGAATTTGTTTATTTTGGCTTATATTTTCCTTCCGTTTTTCATTTAGGTGGTTGCTGATTCTTGACTTTGACCTTGACCTGATTCTTGTAGAGGCGATGGATTATTCTTCTGTCGTTGTAGTCCATTCCAAGCACTTCTAGTACCTTGAACATTTTGTCTCATTCGACATTGTCGAATACCTTCGAATGCCACATATAATGGCTTGTTTACGTGGATCACTTTTTTGGCCAGTACTCTCAAGCTGAGAATTGCCTCTCTTGCGGCTCGGTTTTTCCTTAATCCGAATTGGTTTTCCGAGAGGCTTTCTTCTACCCTTCCTTCTATTCGTCGGCTGATTGTCCGAGTAAGTATTTTCGATGCGTGAGAAGTCTGGCTCAATGTTCTGTGTTCTTCGCATTTATCTGGTCTACGTTTCTTCGGTACTGCAATCATTAAACTCTTCTCGAAGTCCTCAGCTTGTCTTCCATTGTCGTAGATATCTTTCATTATTTCAAAGAGGGCATTATTTGCATTGGCCCCGAGTACTTTGATAATTTATCCGTTTATTTTATCTACTCCTGGTGCCTTGTTGCTCTTCAGGTATTTCACGACTTGGTCGAATTCACTTCTCAGTATCTCCGAGCCCCGTTCGTCTTCTTCTAACACGCTTTCTTTAAGTAAGTCACCTTCAAATGGTTCGGGCCCTGGACAGAGATCTTCAATGTATTTCTTCTATCTCTTCCCGTCGTTATCTTTCCATTAGCATCTCGGACGTTGTTGGATTTTGTTTTTCTTACTCCAAATTGTGTCTTCACCAGTTTATAAGCAGTCTCACTGTTTCCTTTCCTCATGTTGTCATTGATTTCCGCGCAGCAGCTTTCTATCCACTCTTCCTTGGCCTTCTTGCATTCCCGTATGATTTGGTTCCACAACTTCTTGTAAAAGACTTCCTCAAATGTATGTCTAAGTAAACCATATAAACACCAAGCTGAATGCACACCTTCATTCCATTATTTAATGTACTTTCGGTAAAGATACAACTGAGCATTTCTCAAATCTGATCTTCAAGATGAAATTCTGAGCTATATAATAAACGCGAATTCTAGTAGCTGTCACACAAGGAAGCAGCAGCCGTAGTCGCTCCGAGGCCCTCTGTCGTGGCCGCTTTCCTTCCGCCGCCTTGCAAGCACGTTTCAAAAGGATGCATCACTGCTCAAGTTGGTGACTCTGGGATTATGGGGCCTAATGTTTTGTGTAAAAAGTGTATGTTTCCTGATGAAATTTCCGCCGATACTATCTCTCCGTTATCAAGGTCTCTTTAGTATTGATGTTGAAAATGTGTTATCGCCCCATCGTGCCATGGCAGACGAGGTCATGTCAATAACATTAGAAAAATTTTATGTAGAACGGATAGATTTAAGATTTCATTTTTCCACTAACGATTAGGGATCAGAATAACATTGTCCGACCGCGGTAGGATCATAAGGGGACTGTCCAATAAATACGCGAACTGATGCCATAAAAAATTTATTTTCCGAAATTTTGCATACGTCGATTTTTTCCCCTGCAAATTACTCTCCATTCGCTGTTATGCACTTATTCCATCTTTTTTTCAACTGTTTAAAGCACTCTCGGAAGTCCTCGGAAGTTATGCTCTTTAGTTTTCTCGTCGGTTCTTGCTTTATTGTGTCCACATCATCCCAGTGATGTCCCCTCATCACATTTATGCATTTTGGTAATAGAAAAAGTCACAGGGGGCGAGATCTGGCGAATGAGGAGGATAATCAAGGATGGTGATTGAATTTTTGCCAGAAACTGGCGGACAATCAATGCTGAATGTGCAGGTGCATTGATTGTCATGGTGAAGGATCCATCCGTCATGTTAGGTTAAAATAGTGTGCACTGTTGATTTTCCTAAGTTCAGTTCATAAGCTATCATTCGGGCAGTTTTTCGAAGATCGGGACATACAAGGGACTTCATACGACCTATGTCGTCAACACAGGTGGTTGAAGGTCGTCCCGGCCTTGCATCATCCGTGGCTTCTTGTCGGCCATCTTTAAAATACTTAATCCACTTGAAAACGGATGTTTTTCTTCAGAGAATTATCACCGTTAACAGCTGTCAACATTTCAGTAATTTTGATAACTTTTACCGCACTTCGCCAAAAAACTTGATGCTGATACGTTGCTCCGTGATTTCTTCAATTTCCATTTTCGACAAGCAGTAAAAACACGGACAACAGAAACTAACATAACTGGAACCATATGCACAGTTTGACGATCCGCCAAGCGTTGGGTCTCAGGCAACCAGCGCCGTTAGTGGGCGGGGCTATAGTCCGCGTCATGGCTGCCAAATTGCACCAGTTTGCGCATTTATTGAACAGACTACGTATTCGGGTCAAAATTAGTCTGTTGTGTATTCACCCCTTACCACACACCCTAGCCATGTGGATTGTAGGATACTAAAAATACTAACTACTAAAAAATATTAATTGATCTAGATTCAATATGTAGGTACGCTTATAATTTTTTAATATCCATTTCCGATATTTTTTTAGTTAAAACGAAAGTTTCAAATCTTCTTACTTCCTGCTATTATTATTATTAGGTAATCTACCGGTTAAGGTAGGTTTTTGGATGGACACAACTATCAGATAAACATTTTGTAACTCCAAACAAAACCCAATCCAGCAACCTACTCTACATCAGGTCCCTCTTCATCTCTGTTTCCTGCTATTATACGTTTAAAAAGTCTGCGTGTTTTTGTTACTGCATAAACTTCCCCTTGATGCATTTTTCTGTGCAATTTACATCTTTCCCTTGCTGGACATATTGAAGCCTTCGAGCTTAGTACCACGGGAGAAAGGTTTACTGTCTCATTTTTAAAATTTTGCGAAATGCACGTTAGTAAAGTTCTTGCATACATTCAATATCCTTAAATATAGTATGCTAGGTTTCATTGGACGAGTTGTAGGAAATGGCGAAAGAGACGCCTTACTCCTTTACAATTTGGTCACATTTGGTATACGCGATAAATTTGGAATCTGTGGGTAGTTAGAATTGGAAATGGCTCGGAGAAAATCCGTTAGGTTAGTTACACCTTGCTACGAAAAGTGTAAGCGTGACGGGTATGCTGAAGGAAATAAACTTGGAGCCTCCTGATTCACGAATGCAACTAGTGCGTGATAGGCTTTTAGAACGGTACTGGGCACTTGAGTTCTCTTGCAGATTGAGGGAATTATTATGATTCCAAATTATTTTGGTTGATTGGACCGCCGGGATAATAAAATAAGAGAATGGTTGATGCCGTCACGGAGAGGCGCCCACCCTTCCCTCGCAGCACATATTTCACTCTTAAATAAGATCTCAATTTGTTATCTTCAATAAACAGTGACAATTAAACTGCCTAATTCTCTTTCTAGCTATTATATCATGCTTTGCAAACTTATAGCGACAGCTGGGCAGACGCGCTACGTGCATTGTAAATAACTGCTGCAAAGCTAGATGGTCTCGGATTATTCCTTAATAATCTAACTTTGCAAGTGCATAATTTTTTCGGTAAACTGTTACCGATAAATTCACTGTTCTCGACTTATTTTGTATGAGGCGAACGGTAACTACGGCCGTATGAAATAATGGGAAGAGTTGACCCCAGCCGTACTCTCGTACGGCTGGGGTCAACTCTTCCCATTACTCGAATTATTTCTTTAAGAGTTAACTTTAAAAGCACATCAGTTAATTTTTTCGAACTCAGTGTTCTTTTTTTTTTAAGGTAATCTACCGGTTAAGGTAGGTTTTTGGATGGACACAACTATCAAATAAACATTTTGTGACTCCCCACCTAGCAAACTAATCTATATCAGGTCCCTCTTCATCTCGGTGTACCTCTTTCCTCCCTTCATCCCGTCCAACATCCCTATCCTGTTCCTACCCTTACCTCGCTTGCCCAACATTCTCCCCTCTATTACCCTCTTCAACATTCCACTACCGCTCAATACGCCTTTCATCCATTTTTCCTGCCTCCATAGGATTTCTCTCAACAAACCCCTCTCCTCCCCCACCATTTCTAGTACTTCCTCATTTGTTTTCCTTTCGGTCCATTTCACCTTCTCCATTCTCCTCCACACCCACATTTCAAAAGCCTCCAATCTACGTCTATCCTCCTGCTTCAGCGACCACGTTTCCGCGCCGTACATAGCTACGCTCCATATCAGAGTTTTTACGAGTCTTTTCTTAACATCCCTACTCAACGTCCCCGTCATCAACTCCCTCCTCCTTGAGAAAGCCTCCTTGCCTAGCGCAATTCTTCTCCTTACGTCCCTACCACTTTGACCGTAATGGTCCAAAACACTTCCGAGATATGTAAACTGTTCTACCTGCTCTATTTTTTCCCCGCTTATTTTAACCCGCATAACCTTTGTTTTATTAATATTGATTCTCATCCCATATTTATCGCACTGAACCTCCAATTCACTCAACAATGCTTGCAACCCCTTGGCTGACTGAGAAACTAATGCTTGGTCATCAGCAAACCTAACCGATTTTACGAATTCCCCTCCAACTTTCATTTCTACTTCCAGTTCTTCCCATGCCTCTTTAATCATTTCCTCTACATATACGTTGAACAGTACCGGTGACAATGGGCAACCCTGCCTTACACCTCTTCCTAACACTGCCCATCCGGACTCTCCGTTCCCCACTCGCACCTGAGCAGTCTGAGACATGTACAGGTTGCGGATCAGTCTCCTGTCCCTCCAATCCATTCCTATTTTCTGCAATACACGCATTAATTTTTCCCAATTCACTCTATCAAACGCTTTTTCGAAATCTACAAAACAGGCAAAAACGTCCTGATTGTATTCTATATTCCTCTCGACTAGTGATCTCATTACTGCAATGGCATCACGCGTACCTCTTCCTTTCCTGAACCCAAACTGATCATCCCCTAAGTAATCATTTGCCTTACTCTCTATTCTTTTGTTGATGATCCTGAGAATAACTTTAGCTGCGTGGGATATTAAACTTATTGTTCTGTAATCCTCACATGACGAAGCCTTTGCCTTTTTTGGAATAGGTACTAACACCGATCTCACAAAATCTTCCGGCCAGATTCCTTCCTCATAGATACTACGAATCAGTCCATATATGGCCTTCTTCCCACCTTTCCCTAACCATTTCAACATTTCTACAGGAATATTGTCCACCCCCACGGCCTTATTTGCTTTCATCTCCTTTAATGCCCTTTCTATTTCATCGTCGAGTATGCCTGGACCTAAGCTATCTTCTTCTACGTCATGTTCCTTTTCTATGTCTAACCTTGTCGGCCTAAGTTCTTTACCATACAGTGTTTCTATATATTCCTTCCATCTCTCTTGGATTTTTCCTGGTTCAACTATTATCTTACCCCATTTATCTTTAACTGTTAGCACAGATCTTGCCTTCTTACTTCCCGATAATAACTTAACCTTGCTGTATAGAGCACCAATTTCACCCTTCTTCTGTAAACTTTCCATATCCTCGCATTGCGTTTTCCACCATTCTTCTTTTGCTTTATTTGTGGCCCTTCTCAATTTATTGTTTAACTCTTTGTACTTCATTTTGCCTAACTCTGTGTTTACATTTTTCCATCTTCTTCTCTCATCCATCTTTGCAATCATCTCATCCGTTACCCATGGTTTCCTTATCCTTTTCCCGTTAACGGTTCCTATAGTGTCTTTAGCGGCTTCCAATATCCCTTTCTTGATACATTCCCATTTTTCCTCGATAGTACTCAGTTCTTTACCGTCATCCATCATTTTGTCTACAGCCTGCTGATACTCCTTCCTCGTTAATCCATTTACTGCTTCTAAATTCCATTTCCTAACCCGCCGCCCTTGCCTTATCTTCTTGAAACGAACATTACATTTCATAACAACTAAATTGTGGTCAGAGTCCGCATCCGCTCCTGGGAAACTGTGCGAATTTATCACACTGTTCCTAAACCTGTGCCTAACCATAATATAATCTAACTGATACCTTTCTGAGTCACCTGGCATTTTCCATGTATACCTACGCCTTTTGTGGTGTCTAAACCATGTGTTAGTGATGACTAACCCCTGTCTCCTGCAGAATTCAATTGCTTTCTCCCCGCGTTCATTCCTCGTGCCTAACCCATAGTCCCCCACCTCACCACCATCTCTTCCTTCGCCTACCGTCGCATTCCAATCCCCCATCACTATCAAATGTTTCCCTGCAGCAACACTCGCGATGATATCCTCTAACTCATCATACATCCTATCGACTTCTTCCTCCATGTGGTTGCTCGGTGGCATGTATACTTGAACAAGGACTAAGTTCGTCGGCTCTGCTTTAATCTCTACGAGTAAAATTCTATCTGTCGCTTGCTCTATGTTGACTACGCTTCTTCCTACCCCTTTATTTAAAATTACGGCAACCCCTCGTTGGCTCTCGTCCCCGCCGCTGTATATCACTCTATAATTGTCACTCCAGTAATCACCGCTACCCTTCCATCTCACCTCGCAGAGACCTAAAACATCTATATTACCTCTTTCCATCTCTCGCTTAATATTTTCTAATTTGCCTCTCCTCAACATTGTCCTGACGTTCCAGGTTCCTATTCTAGCTACTTTCGCCTTCTTCTGAGTCTTCTGTCCTGCTACAGTTATTTCTTCCCTGCAAGGGTTTCGTGGGATGACGACCGCGGAAGCCTTGCCTCTCCCGCTGCCGGGCACGACACACGGCCTCTTGGGCCGAGTCCCGTAGTTGCCAGGACTCATATTATCAGTGTTCTTTATGTCTGGTAAAATCAAATCGCATTTTTGGCAAAGCATCGGCAAAATCGCGTGCCAACACACGACACCATCACGGGCTATAGCCGCTAGTTGTTCTGCATGAACGAAGTGTCGCCATTGTGCAGCAAGTATACATCGAGGCGACTCGCTGCGCACCAAGGTCTGACCGGCTAGGCGTGCTGGTATCCCTCCCGAAGGGGGAAGACGAGCCGCGAATGGCCTCCTCCATACGATGCATTTTGGCGAGATGACGTTGCTCCGCGGGGGGGGGGGGCGTGATTCCCGTCAAACAGAGGGCGTTGTTCCATCTCCCTCCACCCGCACGGTGGAGGGAGATGGAACAACGCCGTTGACGGCAATCACGCCATCAGACACGATTTACCGAGATTTTATTATATTACCTTGGTTTGTTCAAAATGTTCCCGAACTTTTAAAATAGTGCTCCTCCAATTGGTTATTTTTAAATCCGCTTGGAGGCGTAGTGTCCATGGAAACTTACCGAATAATTGCCTTCAATTACTTTGTTGATTATTTATGGCCGTCTATGTGAAGGGGTGTTCGTGGAGTGCGTCGATAAATCTTATCCGCGGGAATGCGCTTTTTGAAGGAGTAGCATTGTTTAGTGAAATTTTGCGTCAAACTCTGTAAATCCTTCACGTAAAATTTTGAGTTGATTGCCAAGGTTTATGGTGAGGATGCTATGGAACGTGCTGCATGATATGATGGGGTTACACGGTTCATGACTGATGGCCCCCATATAGAGAGAGTGAACGATCTCGTTCGTGCAAAACGACTGTCGGGGAACTTGTAGAAGAATGTAACATCTCGATTGGTTCGTACCTCGTTTGATGCCAGCAGATCAAGAAACAATATCGAGTTCAAGTCCGTCAGAAAGTTTCATCAAGCTGATGAGGTTGAAACCTTCTTGTCGAGGATCATAACTGGTGATGAGTCACGAGTTTATGGAGATGACATCGATAGAGTAAAGTAAACTTTACAATGGATTGGTGACACATCCTCCACCCCAAAAACTCGAAAAGTTCGCTCAAATGTCAAGGTGATGTTGACTGTTTTACATGTAAAGGGGTTGTGCATTACAAATGCCTACCTTAAGGCAAGACAGACAACATGGACTACTACCTGGGGGGTTATGAAACGACTAAGAAAGAAAATCAGGTGAAAACGGTCCGAACTTTGGAGGAGCGGCTAGTGGTTTTTTTTACCGCGACAATATGTTGGCTCGTTCGTCTCTCAGAACTCGTGAGTTTTGAGCCAAAAACAAGACCGCTGTGCTTCCCCACCCACCCGCCCTACTCACCAAACTAGACCCCATCCATATGACTATTTCCTGTTCCCCAAACTAAAAATTCTGCTCAAAGGAAAAAGATTTGCTACCACTCCAGAGATAGAGAAAATTTTGATAGAGGAGTTTATGAGCATTCCGGAAGAAGTGTTCCAGGACTGTTTCAAAAAGTCGAAACACCGTTGGGATAGGCGTACACTACGTACGTTGAGGAGGAGACTCTTTTGAAGGGTACCCTGAACAATAATTTGTTAGTGAAGTATATTTTTAAATAAAAAAGTTCGGGAACTTTATGAGCAGACCTCGTAGTACCCTGCCAGCCACCGCTAGGGTGTAGTAGAGTGTGATTACACACCAGACTATTTTTGACCCGAAATACTTTTCCCTTAGCGCGGTCAGACAATGTTATTCTGATCCCTTATCCTTCGTGGAAAAATGACATCTTAAATACATCTGTTCTACACTCAATCCCTCTAATTTTATGGGCATGATCTCTCCTACCGTAGTACGATGGGGGTAATAATACATTTTCAATATCACTGCTAAAGAGACGTCCTTCCAATTTATGCAAGAAATTTAATCTGTAAATTAACCTTCTATCCGTGAGTGATTTGTAACCTAGCTCCTCTAATATTTGGGATATGCTACTAAGTTTATCATAACAAGGTTTTACAATTCTAGCTCCTCTACGCTGCACGCCATCCAAATAGGCAATTAATCCCTGAGGATCCCATTAATATTAGCAGCATATTCTAAATGAGGCCTAACCAGCGAAAGACCTCTTCAGCACATTTACCCTGTACTACTCTTTTTAATAAATCCTAAATCCTAATTTTTTGTTAGCTTTTCCACATATTCCCCACATGCGTTTCACCCAGGAGAGTTCGGGGTTACTGGATCGATAGAATAATATTCAGCGGAGGGGGAGGGAGCCAGCGAGGGCTGGCTGCGGCAATAAATGAAAGATAGAAAGAAATGTGGTAAACATATTAGGTGAGCATTAGAATATTATATATAGAGATAACAGCCGAACCAACGAACTTTGCTATTATTCAGGTAAACATTCTGGCAAGTAATATTCGGGAAGAAGAAATACGCGGGGCATACGATTAATTGGAGGAAATAATTGCCGATGTCTGAGAAGGGTGCCCCTATTGATTTGTCCCATTTGACAGTGATGGGGAATGAAGAGCAGTAGTGAGCGTAGGGATAGATGGAAATGAGTTGACACTGTCAAGTCTGTGCCTATCAAAAATCTACATTAAGCTGGGGACTACCAAATAATGATAGACTCTGTGATAGACCTCCATTATTAATTTGATATATGGTATGGGGGAATTATTATTTCGCAAAAAGCGCATCAGTGAAGTGGAGATTAATTCCGAAGCAAGTAAATGGACTCCCTTCGCTGCCAGCCCATGTGTCGCTGGGATTGGCTCGGGCAGCATATCATAAAAAAGGCGATTACGAATGGTATGTGTTAAAAAGTAAAATACGAAGATCTTGAAAAGCTTTACGCGCCTTTGGAGACAAGTCATTTACATCACGTGACGTAAATGGCTTGTTTGTCTCCAAAGGCGCGCGGTAAAGATTTTCAAGATCTTCGTATTTTACTTTTTATTGGGGATTACACATTTTAGTTTATAACTTTTTAATCTATTAATTCCTTAAAATACTACGATCTCCATTACAGATGTTTAACCGTGAAATCCACATTGAAGATCAACCGTCACTTCCTCACGAAGGCGGTTTACTAGGAATTTTTTTGTTTCATAGGCGCTTGAAGTTGAGGCGAAGAGTTACGGAGAAGAGGTGAGTGCGTAATATGAGAAAAAGGCGATGAATGCCGATAAGGCAAGGAATTATGTTGACGCAAATTTGAATGAAGTGACAAATGGCATAATGATTAAACCGAGTAGTATGCCGTTCAAGGTAGGAATTGGATGAATCGATGCCACACTCCCACGCCTCGCCTAACAGCATACACCTTCCTTCAATCCCCCATGCCATCATCTCCTTCCGTCCAACGTGACTCTTCTTCCCCCTGCCCCACATGTACGACGTTCTTCCCTCTATCACGATCTTCGGCATTCCAGCGCAATCAAAATGCTCTGCGTCCACTTTTTCTGCTGTCTTTAGATTTTTCCCAATCACCCCCTCTCCACCCACGCCATGCTTTCTTTCCCTCCTCGAGCGATTCATGTTAGCAATAGTAGAACAGGACACTTAAAACGTTCGAAATAATCACTTGAGAAAAATGTGACCAAATGCCTCTGTATGGAAAACAACCAATTACCTCAATGGCAGATGGTCTAGCACTCCGTGGCGGCGCGGGGGTAAATGGGTAAATGCAGAAGTCCCTTTCCTTGTTGGAAAGAATCATTCAATTCCACGAGATATCAGATAGGTCGATATCGGCAGAATCAAATGTGAAAAGTTGTCAGACCCGTCAACCTTTTCATAGCGTATGTGGTGTTGTGGTGTCACACACCCCGCACACGGGCGAAAATGTGCCATCACTGACTTTGATCATTCATTGAAGATGGGGACGATTCCTAGCGACCATTGTGCTTCACGCAGTGCATGCTCGTGCTCTTGCTTACACTACATTACTTCCGCCGTCAGCTCTTTGTACATCACTTCCATGCCTGCCGTCGAGTGTGTTCTTTTCCTTCTTCTTCGCCGCCCACTCAACATTCTTCCAGCTATCTCGCCTCGAAATTTCCCCCTCCTAATTTTTGTGGATCCTTCTTTGGATGTCATCCTCCAACTTCCTCTCTTCTCCCACCATATTTAACACTTTTTTGTTGGTCTTCCTTCCTTATCCAACTCATTTTCTCGATTCCTCACCACAGCCACATCTCAAATACCTCCATCTGCACCCATTCAATTGCCTCAAACGCCTGGTTTCAGACTTACACAGTTCCATATTAAAGTTTGTACACATCTATTTTTTACTTAGTGTACCTTTCATCAACTCTCTCCTTGCATACGAATGCTTCTCTGCGAATGCTATCCTTCCCATAATGTCTCCAGAACAACGCTGATATTCTTTCAAAGTGAACTTCTGCATATACGTGAACTCCATTTACTCTTTTATTCTCTCCAAACTTAACTTTCCTACTTGTCTCACTGATTTGGTTTTCATGCGATTAATCTTCATCCCATGTTTATCGCATGTCGATCCCGCAAAGCAATCAACAATAACTGCAATCATTAATCTAATCTGATTAACCTGATTAATCAAATTATTTAAAGTAATCTGATTAACTATCGCCAAATTTAAACGACCAAGAGGTGTCATTGATCACCGACTTTGATCATTTAAGTTAAATCGAATCACGGAGATTCAACTGCGTGGGAATCCGCGACATTTCGCAATTACGGACGCATCTGTTCTTGCTGGATTGAGGGAACGCCGAATGTTTTGTTTGGAACGTGCTCCGGTCGGTCGCCTCTCTCGAGACGAGACGAGGTTGTCTCCTCGACTCGGGTTTACCCTGATGACACAATGCGATGACGACATTTAATTCTGCATTTAGCCAGATGTTCGCCAGTGAGACTTTTAAACCCACAAAACTTCCCTCTCCATGGAGAATGTTAATGCTCTGCCAACAAATATGCGACTGAGATCCAGTCGAATAGAACCTACCGTCAACAAAAAACCAGTAAGTCGCGGCGATCGTTTCTCATGCTATCAAGATATGTCAATCGCCGCCGCGTCGTCAAGCCATGTATTCGTCTCCCTCTTTGCGGACGCGTGGGGGGGGGGTGCGAAACTATTGCGAAACGAGCGAGAGTAGCGCTTTCTCTTCTCCGCTGGCCGACGACGTGCAATCGCGCCTCCTCGTCAATCGCGCGTGCGGAGCACGGCAGCCGGTCTGGATACCATCCGTCCTCCACCCTCAACTGCGTGTGTGGTCTGTTCGCGGGCGATGGGGAGCGCAGATGCCCACGACCACTTGGGCTGACTCGAGCGGTTCCTTCAAACGGGGCTCCAGATGAGGAGCGCCCATCCCCGCCGCTCTGGAATTTAACGACCTCGCCGAACAAGGTTGGAGTACTCAATGACATGTCGGAAATAATTTAGATCATTAATCCTTTATATCGCCTCTCTCCCTTGCATGCCCGACCATATGACGAGAATCTAGCTGTATAATGCCGCGGGCGCTTTATCTCTTTGTACTAATACCTTTCAAGATTAATCCGTTATCTCCGGAAACAAAAATCTTTCTAATGCGTGGAAAACTCTATGCTGCTGAATCAATTTAATCAAATTTCAAGTTTTTCGTCGCTCAGTGTCATAAATAGTTATGCTTTACGCGCATTTCCTTTCGAGTGGAGAATGAATGAGCTGAAATAATATTTCCATAGTATTTTGCTTTTTGGGTCAAAGGGGAAAGTGATCTTTCAAATCAACATTCGGTCGTAATCACGTGAGTGCCATCGTCATTCATTATCTCAAATGATGCACGGCCATCGTTTAAAATCCTCCAAACACTCTCATTTCCTACTCTACTATTCCAGCATAAGATCAACATTTATTTTTGCAAGATTGAGAACTCCTTTCTTTCCTAGGAAATTGCCTAAAAGAATCCATATCTTGGTCCGATTTGCCGCGTGCTGCCCTCTCATTGACCGGCAACATGAGTTCTTGGGTTGAAAATCCCAATTTTCAACGTTTTCGTGGCCATTCCTCGGAAGAGCTCAAGTTGGATGAAGCTTTCCTCAGCGTTGTATCCAACAGCGATAAAGCTCTGACTTTATTTTCGCTTTCAGAAGACTGCTATCAGGTAGGCAAGGGTATTATAATTGTGACAAGTGGCATTGAAATGGGGATGGTCACCACAGAGAGCTGTGCCAATGGAGTTCATTGTGGTGATGGACCTCAGTATCTTTTCCAGGAACTGCAATCAAGACTCTTCCCAGAAAACTTGGTACAATGTATTTTTCCTTTGAAATCTTTCCTCTTGCTCATTGGGGGATTGGGTTGTGTCTCTGGTGTGGACAAAAGTGATTTGGCTCATCTCCTTCCTCTCTCCCTCTCTCACCCACCCCTCTTCCACTCATCCATGTAAATTCCTCTGCAAAGAAGCCTATTATGGAGAGCAAAGATTGTAGGCATTATTTGCCCCAGGGAGATTGGGTGTGGGGGGAGTGCGCGCTGCTACCTACAAAACAAAGTAACTGCAATGGATGGTGAGAGAAAGATATTTTTACGGGTAGAGTTGGACCAGAGAGAAGAATGGAAGACAGAGCACAGGTAATTGTGCTTCCTGTCTTGAAAATTGAGGGTCCATGTGCCTGGAAAACTTGGGATCTTGGTGCAGTCATTCAACTTTCAGTACCTCCTAGACATCCTGGAAATCCCATGCAAGTCCCCAGGATATTTATGGTTTAGAATTATTGAACACACTGAGATAATTTGATTCTCAGATACAAATAATGCTACAGCTAAAAACACTGAAGGAAGATTGTATTTAGGAATGTATGTCTATTGTCCATTCTTTGGAATTTTTGAGAAATACTTTCTCAAAAATTCATCACTCATATTGGACTGTGGTTTTTGTAGCTTATACATTACCGGAGAACTCTTTTTATTTAAATTGGAAGCATCTTATGTAGATGCTGATTAAGGGGACTCTGTGATTGCCCCTGGGATTCCTTGGGGTTTCAGGTGGATAGGAGCCTGGGAAACCCTAAACCACTCTTTCAAAGGATTCCTCTTTTCATGTCTATTTAATTTGTCTCCCCCCACCCCTCACTCACTACTTTTACCCATGGCCTGCACCGCCAACCATCTTCACTCCATCCCCTCCAATGACATCTATTTCTCACTACATTTTGTGGTGCGATTTGACTCGAGCCCTTTCCTCAAAGGTCTATTACTTTGAAGGCACAACATGAACAGTAATAGAGAAAGCAAACTAAAATTCTATTCATATTCCAATTCTTTTCTAGAGAGGAAAAGTAAAAAAAAGCCTGATTTTTAATTTTGACCAGGAAACAAAATTCCTTTTTGCAAGTTTCCTTTATATTGGCCCATTCTTACATAATTGTTTACCCCTTGTGACATTCATATATCATTCTATACATGCTCTTTTGTTCCTGAGACTCCTTATCTTGAGAGGTTCTTCAATTACATTTACCTATGACCCTCTTGCCCGTCAATAAATTTAGCTAAATTATAGACTAGTATCTTGTTCATATGAAACTCCAAACTTGAATTTGTTTGTCGACTGATATTTTTAGTCATCTTTTTTTAAGCACTGATATATTAAGTAAAACTAAAAGCACAGTAATCAACCTGAAGGTTG
Organism: Hetaerina titia; assembly: GCA_037158775.1. NCBI lineage: Eukaryota > Metazoa > Arthropoda > Insecta > Odonata > Calopterygidae > Hetaerina > Hetaerina titia. The sequence continues at coordinate 112,146,097 of CM073774.1, forward strand.
GTTCTATTACCCATGATGGTAGAGTTCATCCAGTGCTAAGCCCAAAGGTGTGCAAGATTCATGTATCAGTGTTATGAGGGATATCACTTGCTTTCCCTGTATCAGGAAGATCTGATATCTGAAAAAATCACGTGTCTTGGGTATAACTGAGGATGCAAAGAGAGGTGTGCCTGGGAATCAAACCTGGGCTCTCTGGTCAGTAGTCTAACACTCTACCCCTGGACTACTGTGTCTTCAATATATCGCATCCTACCTACTTTGTCCCCAATTTATCCAGTGCTTTGAAAAAATCCTCATTTTACTTGTTAATATAATCTGTCATTAAGTAATGCCATTCCTTTCAATTGCAGTGCCAATTTACTTCATTTGCTCCAGTTTCAAGTCACTCTACACAAGTACTTGTTGTTGACACAAAGTTTAAGAATAACTTTCTACTTGCATCTGTTCCTTTCGAGAGGAGAGTCACCCTTAAAGGCAATGAGTAAGTGTTCTCAACCCTCTTAAATTGTTTTCCAGTGGTCAAAGTTCTCATATTCTCTGCTTTTTTCATGTCTATTTAACAAAAATCATCATTTTACTGTCATTCAGAATTCTTTCCATTGTGTTCCATTCCCAAATGCTCACCTCCCTCTTACACCCTAACAGATCTTTATCAGAATAAATCTGTCAGTTCAATCATTATGATTCTAATATAATCTGTACTGTTCAAAAAAATTTCTTTAGTATATTTTTTGGTCAATAATTGGTATCTTTTCATTTTATTATGCTAAATTCAGTTTTATTTTTTATTTACATTATGATCCTATTGTTATTATGATTTATAGCATTCAGTGTTTCCTTTATGCTTTAGTCCTACTCTGCACTGCCCTTTGTACCAGATGCTATATATAAAATAAAAATAATTCGGCAGATATAAATATTATGCATTTTAATTGAAAAATTACAACTAGTGAAATTCAGCCATTATTCAGTGAATTCAGGGTAATACATATGTGCCATACATCACATAGTGCATATACAAAGTTCTTTCTGCTTTATTTTTATTTTATTAATATGGGATTCCATTAATAAATTATCCATGACTGTTTACAGCAATAAATTCCGTGTCAGGGACAACCACAGAGCTGACACACTCACATGCACTCAGGAAAACAGTCACTTGCAACCTTCCGTTGCAAGTGACTTTGTCCATTCCCCGATTCACTTGCAACCTTCTTCACAAAGTGTAAGTAAGTAAGCAATAGTGTGTAAGTGTTCATACTTGCACACTATTTGTGTGTAAGTATGAACACTTACAGGTACACTTAACGGAGTCCCTTTAACCCTGTAATGATTCCACTTTGGGTTTGGGTGTTTGTGTCTGTAGTTGATCACTGGCGAGGAAGTAACATTCTCGCAAACTACTACAGAAGGGTATTCTGGTTGAGAGATTGTGATTGGCCACTGGCATGGAATTTCTTTTTCCACATACCATCAGAAAAAAATTTTATTGTATTTGTGGGACAAGTGTTGCTAACTTATTACAGCTTTTGGAGTTACCTCTTTATTTTTTATCAAGTTTGTTGCTTTGAAATGCAACCTTTTGTGATTGATATGGCCGGGCAGGATGAATCCCTGTATTATGCTCTCTCAAGAGAATGTGAACTGGAAAGAATTTCTGACACGCCATTCACTGAATGTTGAAAAAGGATATGAAAATAAATCTCCCATTGGCAATCAAAAAGTTGGATCCTTCACAAGGTTGAAGGGGCTCTGCTAAGGATGCCAGACCACCTACACACTATCAGTGACTGTTTATGGGAAATAATTTTGCACCAGGGACAAACAGAGCAGACACATCCACAACCACTGACTCACACATTCAAAGAGGGCCTTCACTACTTGGCGAATATTACTCAAATTGAACACAGTGAAGGGATAGCAAAAACCAGGGAAAGTCGAGGAAGTAACATCCCCACACATCTCTACAGAAGGGTATTCTGGTTGAGAGGTTGTGGTTGGTCACTGTGGTGGAATTCCTTCTCCAATGGAATCATGGAAATTCATATTTTTCCTTTTGGGATGAGTGGTGCTAATTTATTACGACTACAGGAGATTTTCTCTAAATTTGTTATTTTATGGGGCTATAGAGCTCAAGTTTCCTAGATTTTAATTTTATTCATATTATGCAATCCTGCCATCAATCACCTCACTTTGCCACATTCATGTATTGATTCATAAATGCTCCTCTGTCCTTTGAGCTTCGAATATTCCCCTTTGGACAGTTTCTTGGACCAGATTTACTCGTGAGTTTTTAAGTCCATCCTTCCTCTCACAAAAAATGTACACTCCTTTATATATCTGTTTGGTAAAGCAACTCATCCATTTCCTCTGAATGAGAAACATCCCTTTCATACTCTTCTCTCATCTGGGCCCATCCAATCCCCAGTCACTTATGGTACACTCATTTCTTAACCCATCTTTCCTTTCTTTATCACACATAGACACTTGTCTGGTATCCCCTCACCACTTGGAGGGGGTACTGGAGAAGTGCCAGAAATGTGGTACTATAAAATGGACATGCAAGTGTATTTCATATGGTGTAGGATTGATTAATGCATCTGATTTAATTCAACATACATGTATTTAACATCAGTCACCAATGCAGGGAACATGTATTACTAAAAACATCTGATTTCTCCAGGGATTGTCCAGTCATGAAGCTGGTTAATTATAAATTTTAGTTTGAAGGAAAAGCACCAGAATTGCTGCTCTTGGTGGTGAAGATAGTTTTCCAGAAGCATATCGCCAGTTGAGGAAGGGTCTCTCTGGATCTCATGTAGGGTGCTAACCTACCCACCCATCCCACCCCTGAATGCATTCAGAACATTTCTTTCATACAGGCCATAGTATCATATCTGGCAATAATTAATTATGTTTTGTGTTTCTGTTTCCAATGTCACAGGTCTGTTTTATGCCATGTGGAGACATTGGGGAGTGCCTCAAAGATGGGAGAATTTGGTTTTTATGAGCTGACTATCAATGACACTGCCCATGTCCCCTGCCAGCTCAAGACTCTAGTTGAACCAGTCAACATTTATCTGCGTAATAACTTAAATTATTACTTAGCTTTTAATCCAGTTGTAGTATATATGCAATTACATTGTAATGAGACTTTTGAAGCATTGCTCCAAGATAGAACAACCCAAGAGAGAAATTGTATTCACTGCTCTAACCAATGTTTGAGGTATCATTTTTACCTTTAATTTAGGACTATTTAAGAAAAAGTTATCAGTCTCTAATTTAACTGTAAAAAAATATATTTTTAACTTTCATTTGACCACATTATATGTTCATTACATTAGCATGATGCAGTGTATAGAGACATACATAGAGACCGACCAGACTGAATTTTTGGAGGCAAAAGTTATTGGTGATCATTACTTTTTAGCTCTGTGGGGGGAAGAGAGTCGTTGAACCATGAATTTTTTAGCACACAGCGGAAGGGGAATGCGCATGCCTGAATTTTTCCTCTGCCATCAAGTGAGCCAGTGGTTGGTTGCCTGATGGCCACCCTGAGTGAGGGCCTTTCGTCATACTTGTACCTGCTCATCACTTTTCAATTTCACTAGTTGCTTTTGTTGGGTTGTACCAGTAGAGCCATGACTCATTTCCAGCACAGGACACCTGGTCGACTTTACAAAGACTGATCCTGAGTTTCTGAACATGGTGATGACTGGGTGACCTGACAAAAACAACATGTCCAGTCATCTTGAGAGAGAAATTGAAAAGCGATGAGAATGTACAAGTATGACGAAAGGCCCTTGCTTGGGATGGCCATCAGGCAACCAACCACTGGCTCACTTGACGGTAGAGGAAAAATTCAAGCATGCACATTAAGCTGTCTCCTTCTGCTATACTCTGGAAAATTCAAGGTTGGTTCCTTTTACGAAGTAGGGATAATAATAATAATATTAACAGTTTTTATTTGCCCGAGGATCTGGGTACATACATGTTCCAAGATATACGGCATGTCAATGATCAGAACATAAAAGAATATACATAGAAAACATAGTTACATGCTCAGAAATTCCTCAACAGAGTAGAATAAATGAAACATGAAAAACTCCCTCACTTTAAATTTAAAAGTGGACATTTTTTCACAACTTTTGACAACCTGAGGAAGGTTATTATACAATGCAAGTCCTATGTTCTATAAATGCAATGGCATGTTTTGATGGAATGAAGGGATGCATGTTGAGGAGGAATGTCTGTGGGATTGAAGGATTGTTCATTGTGGCGTGGTGGAATGACAGGTTGTGCCTTGTTAAGCTAAGAGGCTGAGAAATGTAGAGGTGAACTACAGTCTGTGTCCATCCAAAAGCTAGCTCCCTTAAGCAATAGAATACTACATAATAATAAAAATTGAGATATTACACAGAATATACCACTCTCATATGTTAATGGATTCACAGAAACTCTTTTCAAAATTCTTTATCATGTAAATCAAAAAACTAATAAGCAGTTCATTTTATTCAAGAATAGCCTAGCAAAAATATGTATATGGTTTTAATTACTATGCCATCCTGAATCTTGCTAGTTCTATTCTACTTGCTAGTTATATTTTATAAAAATGTTATTTTCCTAATTATTTTATTATAAGGTAATCTACCAGGAAAGGTAGGTTTTTGGATGGACACAACTATCAAATAAACATTTTGTAACTCAAAACAAAACCCAATCCAGCAACCTAAGTTACATCAGGTCCCTCTTCATCTCCGTGTACTTCTTTCCTTCATCCCGTCCGACATCCCTACCCTATTACTGGCCTTTCCTCGCTTGCCCAACATTCTCCCCTCTATTACCTTCTTCAACATTCCACTACCGCTCAATACGCCTTTCATCCATTTTTCCTGCCTCCATAGGATTTCTCTCAACAAACCCCTCTCCTCACCCACCATTTCTAGTACTTCCTCATTTGTTTTCCTTTCGGTCCATTTAACCTTCTCCATTCTTCTCCACACCCACATTTCAAAAGCCTCCAATCTACGTCTATCCTCCTGCTTCAGTGACTACGTTTCCGCGCCGTACATAGCTACGCTCCATATCAGAGTTTTTACGAGTCTTTTCTTAACATCCCTACTCAACATCCCCATCATCAACTCCCTCCTCCTTGAGAAGGCCTCCTTGCCTAGTGCAATTCTTCTACTTACGTTCCTACCACTTTGACCGTATTGGTCCAAAACACTTCCGAGATATGTAAACTGCTCTATTTTTTCCCTGCCTATTTTAATATCTAGCTTAGCCTTTTTCTTTCTGGAAAATCGCATAACCTTTGTTTTATTATTATTGATTCTCATCCCATATTTATTTTCCTAATTAAGAGGTAACAATTTTATAGTTTCATAATTCCATGCCTTGCATTACATAACATTTTGTATGTGTTTTTCAGCTTTGCTGCTGATAATTCTCATCTTTGCTTCAGCCACATTCTTATGGAAGGTTATCAAAAATGCCCCCAAGTTGTTGGGCAAATATTTTACTAGGTTTAGGGCCTTGAATAAAAAGGAAGCATCTGGTGATACCTCAGAGAGACAAAAAAAAGTCACCACAAAGAAGAGACTCAAGTCTTTGGATACTTTCCGTGGGTAATTAAAAGTTTCTTTTTTCATACACAAAACATCATTCTTGTTTAGTGAGATTGAGAGGAGAAAGAAGGATTCTGAGGTGAGTGTGGGATATCCATATAATCCTTTCACCATTTAATCTAAAAGGAGTATATGGGTAGCAGAATCCAAAAAACACATTGAGATAAGCACCAAATGATTTAAGATACTCAATTTAAGGCTCTCTCCGTAGTGATCTCACACAATTGTTCTCACAAAAAATTAATATTTTGCAAACATTTCCCTAACAAGGAAGGTAGGAAGGCTTTATGTTGCATCATGGATACAAAAGGAAGACACAAGACCACAGTGTGTTTATGGCTTCTACTTAGCCAACTTTAGTTACATGTTTAGCCTAGACCCCTTTAATTTGTTTGAAGTGATTTCCTGTTCTCAATGAAACTTGGTAATGTGATGGAAATAACTTTAATTAATTTTCATGGTGAACTATGAGAAATTTGTTAATACTCTTTCAAAATACCCTCTCTATGGTCTGCAACATTGATAGGGTGGAAGGGTTGTGCGTTCTGATGACCTGTCTTGGATGAGGCTATGAAATGTAGGGGTGTTAAGTTTATGCTGATCCAATACCAGATTTAAATGGTGGACTACTAAATAATAATACTTTGAAAAGGAAGTGCATTTCAAATTATATTTAAGTAATTTTTTTTCATTTAAAGAAACAATATTTAAAACTATTTCCTAATCATCAAGGTAGCTTCAATGAACACCAACTAATTTAAATGGCCAGAAATTCAGAGCAGTATAATGCACATTATGTATAGTCATTTAGGAGAAGATATGTGGGCTGTTCAAGGGGGAAACATCCTAAGTAGTAGGCGACCTGAACATTTTTTAATGCACAATGGCTGCCGTAAACAATATTGGAGTCAAACCAAGGAAACTTGAGTTTCTTGGAGACATCTGCATTACATTAACATAATTTTACAAATATCAGAAATAGATTATTACAAACATTTTTAAATTAAATTTGTCAGACTGCAACCATTTTATGAATTTATTTATTAAATAATAATTTTCTTAATGTCATAATTGTCCTCCTTTAAAAAATTTTTTGTATTTCACAGGATCAGCATCATAGTGATGATATTTGTCAATTATGGTGGTGGCGGCTACTGGTTTTTGGACCATGCTACTTGGAATGGCTTGCAGATTGCTGATCTTGTCTTTCCATGGTATGGTTTTCAGATATGAGAAGGAGTATTATAAAGGAGAAGTGGAGAATTGTCTCCTCTCATTTCCACCTGAAGTCTTGCAAAAAATTCTGCGAATCATGCTAAATCATTGGGTGTAATACCCATCTACTTTTTTAAGTAAATATGTGAGCTCTTTGAGTAAGTTAATTTGTTGAGAAGTTTCTGTGAAGAGGAAAGAAGCAGTGTGTGTGTGGGGAGGGGTAGGAAAGGTGAATGGTAAAGGGAAAAAGGAATGGGGGAAGAACAGATATGAATGATGGATATGGATGATAAAAATTGATAATCAGCAAATGCTGCCTTGTAGTTATTCAATTCAAGAATTCAAGTCAACATTAAGGTGCAATGTACATAATGAGAGTGAATGATAGTGTGTAATATAATTCAAGTTATCAAGTTCCATGCAGGACAACATAAAAGTAAATAACACTTTATAACTCTTGATTTTCCTTCTTCTCTTCTTCATTTAGTAACAAGATTTTATTGATCCAAGGAGATAATATTGAGGCAACAGGGTAAACTCACTCTCCAACCCCTTCAAGAGGAGTATGCATTCTTAAAGAAACATTCCTTCGGAATGTGAAACCATGTCAACTTCTTTCAGATTAATAACTTCCACAAAGTAATATTTGATTATCCATGCCAAGCCCAATCATATTTTGAACAAACCTAGCCAGTTCATATTAATACGAAGTAATAAACTATGTAGTACCTTTGGTCAGAAATTGTGAAAAATGAATTAATATCTTGAAAGCATTGAATTATGTCTTCTCATCCTGGAATTGCATTAGCAGCCTATTGCCTACTCATCCTGTGGGAATCCACAGGATGGGTAAACAATATTCTACCAATGCAGAATAATTCACTGGGTCTACCCTCCCAAAAGAGTGAAAAATGTTTTTCGGTAGAATTACACTTTGGGCCATATACAAGTGCAGTCATGACTATAATTGCCTAGCAACTGATTTTTGAAACTTTAGTGCAAATGCATCTGTATACAACTCCAGGATAAAATTAGCAATGTATGTTTTCTGAGTAGTCCTGAATGTTTTCTATGACTTATCATCAGCCTTTTAAATGTTTCTAGAGTATTTGGATGAGAGCACTAAGTAGTGGTAACATTCCCAGAACATTCCTGGAATGTCTACCTGCCACCTGAGTACAGTCTTATTTACAAGTATTTCTGATATTCTGATATATTGAATATGAAGATTGACAGTCATAAATAGCTAGATAAGCACTATTTAGTCTAAATTTAAGTAAGCTTTAAGTAAGTAAGTTTAAGTAAGTTTTTTAAGTAAGTTCTGTGCTTTACTGTTGATTTTAATTCCATCTCTAGACTAGGTTGTACAACTTTGTATGCATCTGTATTATTAGACTAGATGATGCCTTATTTAGTTCATTTTATTGTAGTAAAACTTATAATTAGTGTATCATATTTGTTTGAATTACTTATCAATGGGAAAAAACTAATTTTTTATTGAAATTTTAATATATATTCTGATGGCAAATACACTGTTTGATATGGTGTATCTTAATGTTGAACAATTTGGAAAAAAAAATTCACCATTCTCTTGACTGAAGCAACTGAATTGATTTTTTTGATTTGAAGGAAGACACCTTATTCATAAGAAATAGAATTTATGACACTCGGCCATCTTTCTTTATCCTTGTAGGTTCATGTGGATTATGGGTGTGTGCATACCAATCTCGGTGAGATCAGTGTTGAAGAGAGGAACATCATTGCGTGCATCCATTTTAAATGTCATTCGGGTGAGCAGATTTAAGTTTAGAGATCAGAACTAATGAGTTGGATTAACGTGGAGTATTCTTAGGAAATGTATGCTTATCTCAACTTCAATGCACAAACTTTTGATTTGTTTCTCTCCCCACCAGAGGGCAGTGATTCTCTTTGGACTTGGGGTCATGCTCAACACAGCCGGAAGAGGTGCTGATATGGAGGACATCAGGATATTTGGCGTCCTGCAACGGTTTGGTGTGGCATACTTTGTTGTTACAACATGTGCAATTCTTCTTGCACCAGGAAATGGTTACCAGGCAGTAGAGAAGGTACCTATGTAAATTGATGGCATATTGGCTAACAGTGTTGTGAACACAAAATAAATTCTACTAGGTCTAGGGGCATAATTGGCAAGTGGGAGCTGGGTTTTGTATCCATGGCAAAAGTGACTGTTAGGGCAGCGGGATGATGTTGATAGGCTGGGGGGGTTTGTTCGTTCTTGAGGAAGAAAGTTTTAGGAAATGGGAGAGTTGAAGAATGTTGCTGAAAATGTATTAGTCAGTTCTTAGAATAGGAAGTAAAGGGAAGAAGAGAAATGTCCTGATTCATTGTGTACAAGATATTTTTTTGCTTGACAATAAATATCTCATCTTTCATATTGAATGATTGAAACTAGACTTACCATAGTAAATGATTTGTTGTTTGTTTTATAAGTGTCAAACTACATGGTGTCATGCTTTTTCTGATGTTAACTTCAGAAGACCAAACTCTTTGTGCAGTTTATCAGGCTGCAAGTATCAGATTTGACCCCTACATCTTTGGTATTCATTGATCGAAATTAATTGAAAAGAGAAATGAGGTCATCGTTTCTTTCAGGAGTTTTTTCAAATTATAGGAAAAAACTGTTAAGAATTTCCCCAAGTTTCTCAGTGCCATATTTCATTGGAGCAAATATTGCAAAAAATATCACCTGTTTGTTGTAATGTAAATTTAAAATGAATGTACAGAAACACCTGGTGTCCAGTTTTCTGTAGGCACTTACCTATTCCTGCTACTTGCTTCTTTTGTTTTTTGTTTTCATATGTGTGATTGATGGATCCTTGGCATAGGAGGAATCCTTACAAACCCTGAATGAGTGAGTGAGTGCAATTCACAAAGATCTAACATACACGAGTGATTGTACATTTTCGTAAGTCCTTTCTGTTTCGTTTTGTAAATTCTATGTAATTGATGGGTCACTGTCATTGGAGGAATCCTTGAAACCCTGAACAAGTGAGTACTTACGATTTGCAAACTATTTCCAAACATACCTGAGTGATTGAGTGAATGGGCAAAAATGTGCATACATCCATTTTATAATTTTGTATTCATTTGTGTGATTGATGGGTCCCTAAAATGAGAGGAATCCTTGTAAACTCTGAATGAGTAAGTGCGATTCACAAAGGTCTAACGAACCCTAGTGATTGAGTGATTGTGAACATGAACTTGGGTCATTTTCTTTTTTTATTATTATTTCAATTTGTTTTTCAATTCTGTGTGAGTACAATGGGTCCCTGGAATAGGAAATATTCTTATAAACCCTGAGTGTGCGCGTGAATGCAATTCACGAGGGTGACTGTTGTTCCTAAACACACTATGGTGATCAAGTGGCTGTACATTTGTTTCCTTATTTATTCATTTTGCATTGTTTGTGTATGTTTCAGGTACACGTGAGTCACTGTTTCCCAAACATACCCAAGTGACCTAGTCTGTGTTCCCTATCTTCCCTTACTTGTAATTTTGTTTTTACCTTAAAAAAACTAGTTCAAATCAAGTTTATGATCTCAGCTGTTATGTTTTCTATGTGATGCAATTAGGCAGCTGGGAAATAGTAAAATTTCTCTTTACACATGTTTTCAAAGTAAGACAGAAAAAGGTGAAAGGTAGTTCTCATAGCTGTACTGAACTCTTTTTGCACCAGAATCTAAAGTGGCTTTGATTGATTCATTCCCAAATCTCTTTACTCTATTGTCAACACAACATCAGATATGCCTTACAAGAAATTCATCTTATTATGCATATAAAGTTAATATTGGGTTATTTATTACTAAGCATTTTGATTTAGCAATATGGAATCATGAACTCTCATACTACGGTGTGTCAGTTATAAATAGCAGTATTGTTGACTTCAGTGGTTGACCTTGGCTTTACCTTCCAAAGGGAAGTGAAGATAATGGCGTTAGTGGGGAGAGAAGTTACAGAGGGCAATTCTGGGATGAAGTGGTGGAAGTGACATCTTTGAAGTTCCAGTGGATCATCATGCTTGGAGCTGTGGCCACCCACCTACTGATAACTTTCTTCCTCCCAGTCCCTGGCTGCCCAAGGTGGGTGGAAGAATTACTTGACACCATCAAAGTTCTCACTCACTAAGTCCTAGAGTGCATCATTTTCTTAAATAGTAATTATGAAATAATTAATTGTAAAAATGTAGCCTTCTTTGTCGTGCTACATAGTTACACTAAGTAGAAATGTTTTGTTTTCATAAATCCCTCCATATTGGAAATTCACTTCAGACAAGGATGATTTTGTGGTGTGAATTATTGTATAAAAGTTAGAGCCAATAGTTATGGCACAAAAAGTATTTAATAGCCAGCCTACAGTACCCACTAACTATCCCCAAGAAATGCCTGTAATTTGCTGTCAAACTATTAATCACAAACAGTGCCCTAGTGTATGTATATGCTCATACAAGGACATTTACCTATTTATGATATAATTCACATTTAAGTGTAGTCAGAATATGTATTGAACATGATTTTTCAAATGGATTATATGTGCATGTTCACTTCACATTTTATCATTTTTTCTATTTAATGTATCATATATGCACTTTCTCTTGCATTTTTTCTTCAGATTATTTCCCATGAGGGAAGGAGGAAAAAATGACACCCAAATGTTGAGGAACATAATGTTTTTGTAATTTCCATATTTGACACATATATACACAATGCTTCATCCATTCCACAATTCATATTTGTGCAAAGTAGCAAAAATGACATTGGTATGTAAAAATATACTCCTTCCCATGTTATCATGCATGTGGAAGTGAAACTTGGTCAATCCAGGGCTATTACAACCATAGACTTAATGCATTGGGTGTGGGATACTTGAGGAGTATTTTTTTGGTACAAGTTGGAGGAATGAGTGAATCATGAAAAAAAGGTGGATAAATGCACTAGTTTTTCAAAGGTAGCGGTTTGAAAAGCGTGCTACAATGGTTTGGTCACAGAGTGTCATGCAATGGGTGGAGTGAGATCATCAAACAGTTGTATGTGAGGAGAGAAAATGGTTTGAGAGAGATAGGAGTAGACTGAGAAAGTTATTCATGAATGTGGCCATGGAGACCTCAAAACAAGGAATATGAAAAGCTTTAGGAAGAGAAGAGCATGTGCAAATGTGGCAGAGATAAAGGAATTCAGCAAGGGCACAGCAGTATAGGAAGATATCAGTAAAATGGAGTAAGCTTCTTGAAATATCTTAAAGTAAGGCTTTTTTGAATATTCTTACCCTAAAATTGAACATTTGAAAGGGATGCATATGTTAACAAATGAAAGAATTCTTTCAGGATGTGTCTTTCTCTCCACTGCTTAATGTTTCTTGGAAGAATTTGGTTCTTGCCCTCTCTTAAACACTAATTGCCACTCTTCAGAAGGAGTAGCTCCCTGTTGCAATAGAATGATTGATGGTGTGTAGCACTCATAATCTTCCAAAAAATGGAATCACACAAATTAAATAGGGGCTAGGTAGATACTTCCCATCAGATTCGACTCCCACAAACATCAGCTCATTTTTAATGCGCACACAAAAATGTCTATTTTGTCTCATGCCAAAATTGTCACAAAATAGCCAATTTTTTTGATTTTCAGGGGCTATTTGGGTCCAGGTGGAATTGAAGATGGAGGACGATTCAAGGGGTGTGCTGGTGGAGCCACGGGTTACATAGACCGTGTTGTCCTTGGAATGAATCACATTTATCAAAAACCAACCTCAAACCATGTCTACCATGCTGGTCCATTTGATCCTGAAGGGATATTGGGTATGACATTGATTCTAACAACATGAATTTAAATATTTTTCTTCTAGTTTACTGGTGCTATTTACTTCTTTTTGCATGACCAATCTTAAGTTTTACATGTAATCAGTATGAAGCTTCTTAAATTCCAAAAACTGAATATGCTCAGACCAATGGAAAGTATATATTGAAATGTGAATGTCTCACATGCTCAAATAGGCAACATGATTTCATCCACAAGACATCTAGGTAATGTATCAGTTAGGTAGGTTTGGGTGAACACTGCATACACATTTGTACACCCTTAAGTTTATTCCATCTCTTAACAAAAATACAACCTGAAATTGGGTACTAAAGTCCCTCTTCATGTCCACATACTTCCTTCCTCCATTCCATCCAACATCCCTATCCTATTATTGCCCCTTTCTTGCTTGCCCAATGTTCTCCCCTTTATAATGGTCTTCAACATTTCAATCCCAAAAAGTGCTCTGCATCCATTTTTCCTCCCTCATTATGTTTTCTCCCAACAATTCCCATTTCTTGCCCACCATTTGCAGCACCTCCTCATTTGTTTTTCTTCCTGTCCACTTCACCTTCTCCACTACCACATTTCAAAAGCCTCCAATCTATGCCCATTATCCTGCTTCAATAATCATGTTTCTCTGCCGTACAAAACAAAACTATATTTAAACATTTTAATGAGCCTTTTCCTAATATCCTAATTCATTGTCCCTATCATAAATTCCCTTCTCCTTGTGAAAGCTTCTTTGCCTATATTTTTAAAGCCTTTGCCTATTGCAACTCTCCTCCTTTTGTCCCTACTACTTACTTTGACCATTATGGTCAAAAACACTTCCAAGGTACTTAACCTGTTCCACCTGCTCTAGTTTTTGCCCTCATATTTTAACAATTAGCATAGTCTTACTGTTTCTGAAAAGCCATATAACCTTCATTTTGTTTACATTGATTCTCATCCCATATCTATTACACTAAATTTCCCATTCAATCAGCGCTACGTGCAATCCCTTGCCTGACTGACAAACTAGAGCTTGGTCATCAGTAAACCTGACTGAAATTATGAATTCCCAACTCACTTTCATTCCTATCTCCAGTCCTTCCCATTCCTCTTTAATCATTTCCTCCAAATATACTACCTTGATCAAAAAGTTCCCGGAATTTATTCAGAAAATTAAAAATACAAGTTTATTCATCTAAATCTATATTGTCCCCTTCAAAGTAATCCCCATCGACTGCAACACACTTATGCCAGCGCTTGATCCAATCCTCGAAACATTTTTTATATTCGGTTTTCGGTATGTCCATCAGTGCTTCCTGCGATTTTTCCATTACTTCCTCTCGGCTGCTAAAACGCGTTCCCCGTAATGGTTTTTTAACTCGATTGAACAGAAAGAAGTCACAGGGAGCCAAATCAGGTGAATTCGGTGGCTGTTGGATGGTATTTGTTGCATTTTTCGTCAAAAAATTACGAATAATGATAGCACTGTGCGACGGTCTCGACGCACTGTGCGACGATTTCTGGTCTCTTTCGGCGAATTGCTTCACGCAAACGTCTCATAACGCCCAAATAATACTCTTTCTTTACTGTCTGGCCTTCTGGCAAAAATTCATGATTCACTACACCGTTGTAATCCATGAAAACCGTCAGCATTGCCTTCTTTTTTGACTGAAAACGACGTGGTTTTTTGGTCTCGACTCATTTGGTGAACGCCATTCATTTGCCTGATGTCTGGATTGCGTGTCGTACTCATAAACCCACGTCTCGTCTCCAGTAATGATCCTTTTGATGAATGTGGGATCGGATTCAGCCTCGCAAATCATGTCTTTTGCGACGTCAACACGGTCTCTTTTTTGCATGAAATTGAGGTCTTTTGGCACCAACTTTGCTGCTACACGACGGAAACCCAAATCATTAACCACAATGTCTTGGGCGGATCCATAGGCAATGTTCAAGTCCTCCGCTATTTCTCTGATGGTTAATTTGCGGTTATTGACCAACATTTCTTTTACTTTATCAATTTTTTCACCGACTTTCGATGTCGATGGTCTGCCACTGCGTTCATCATCTTCGATTGACTCACGACCACTTCTGAACCGCTCGTGCCACTGGTAAACGACCGTTTTTTTTAGAGAATCGTTGCCGAAACACTTTTCCAACATTTCCAACGTCCGTGCGCCACTAAATCCGTTTTTTACGCAAAATTTAATACAAGTTCGTTGTTGCAAATTTGAATCCATTTCTGCAATTGTAAAAAATCGCCAACACACACAGAGATAGATGTACTCTTGGCTACGTAAATTTTGCAAATGTCAAGTTATGACACTAAGATTTAAAGTGAATATCAACAACAGATGTACCAATTAAAAAAAAAAACACAACTCAAATCGGAACGATGGGAGCGCCACACGGTGGTTATTCCGGAAACTTTTTGATCAAGGTAGTACGTGAAACAGTACCTGTGATAATGGACAACCCTGCTTTACACCTCTTCCTAGCACTGTCCATACGGACTCTCCATTCCATACTCACACCTGAGCAGTCTGAGACATGTACAGGTTGCAAATTAGCCTCCTGTCCCTCCAATCTATTCCTATTTTCTGCAATATACTCAAGATTTTTTTCCAATTCACTCTATCAAATGCCTTTTTGAAATCCACAGAACAGGTTATTACATTTGTATCCTATGTTCCTCTCTATTAGTGACTCCATTGCTGTTATGGCATTGTACCTATTCCCTTCATGAACCCAAACTGATCTTCCCCTAAGTAATCACTTCCTCTCCTATCCATCCCCTTATTGATGATCCTGAGATTTAGCTGCATGCAAAATCAAACTTATTGTAATGTAGTCCTCACATGATGTAACCTTTACCTTTTTTGGAATAGGAACTTACACTGAACTGATGAATTCTGTTTGAACTCGATGTTGTTTCTGGTCTGCTGGCATCAGGTAAAGCACAAACCAATTGAGATGCCAAACTATTCTGTAAGTTCCCTGATAGTCAAATGTTGATTTTCACAAACGAGAAGGTTCACTTTCTCAATCTGAGGGTCATCAGTCAATGTTGGTGGTCTTCCTGAATGCTCATCGTCTTTCACTGATTGATGCCTCTTTATTTTATGAATTGGGTACACCAGTCATATCATGCAGTATGTTTCAAAGCATCCTCACCATAAACCTTGGTGATCAACTCAAAAGTTACCGTGAAGGATTTGCAGAATTTTACAGAACAATATTGCTCCTTCGATAAGCTCATTTCCATAGATTCAATACATTAGCGCACTCCACAAACATGCCTTCATATAACTGGCTGTAAATAATCAGCAAAATAAGATACCAACAATGTGATTGAAGGGGGTTAATGCCTCCAAGTAGATTAAAAAATAATCAATTGCATCCACTATGTTAAAACTTTTGAGAACTTTTTGTACAGACTTCATATAAACTTTATGCTAGGAAAGTGTAATGGGTGGGTTGTGCATAAAATGAGGTTGACAATGAGAAGCATATTATTTAGATTGATGAGAACATTTAAAAATTCTACTCATGAGTAAATATATAAAATAGATAAAATAGGAAAAAAGAAATTTTCAGTGCATTAAGAATCACTGCACATGATGAAAGTATTAAGGTCCATTTGTCTCCTTACCAAAATTTCATGTTTGAAATGTAATCAATTGGTCATGCAATGATATAAAGTAATTTATTTCTTTATTAAATGAGTCAAAAATTAATAGGAGTTGTAGAAGCACCCCTGTCATAAAGTTGTTTATGAATTACTAATGGAATCCACCTGCATCTGCTTCCTCCCTCCTGATCAGTCAGAGGAAAACATGGCAGTAGAGAAGTAGTCCTCTGGCTTTGAGGCAGGGTTCACTGTGAGATGGTCTTTGAGGCTCTAGTAATGCCAGCCACCATTCTCCCAACCATGACCCTCCCTCCTCCCACCAAGTTAACAAATCAAGATTACCTCCCCAACCCAACTCCCAAATTTTTTATCTAGAAAGAGGCTATGGATTTTCCCATATTATGAATTTATGCATTTGGGATGGTCTACTGTTATCCAAACCATACTATGCTTTGCACTTTAACAATTTTGGAATGCATTGGTAACACATTCCATACATTTATTTAACCTCTGTCATGCTTTCTGGTGACAATGTAAATAATCATGATAGTAGAAAGTTTTCAGTCTTGTGTATTAGAGAAAGTTGAAAATATTTATTTTTTTCTGTGACATTGATGAGCCCTTGAGAAATTGAGCAATCTGGTACTCAAGATGGCAATAATTCATGAAACCTAAGATTTTGTGTGAAAGTGCAGCTAATGATCTCAATGTGGATTCTGGAGGGTAAACCTGGAATAAACAAGAATTTGGGGCTTTGTGTTGCTGGCAACAGCCAACATAATCTGACAGATGATCCATAGTTAAGTTATCCAGAGAAATTGTGTGGCCAAGTGCTTAGTGTTAAGACCAGTTGGCTATGAATCTCCTGTTTTTTTCATTAAGTAAACATTCAGATAGGTTGATGGTCAATAGTTTTCAGAAGAAGTTGATTCTAATATTGTCTGGTATTATTACATAAGTTATTAAGTCCATTATTGCAAAATTTAATATATGCATAGCTCTTCTAAGAATACAATTCTGTTATACAGAGGTAATAAATAGCTAAGTGGGACATCTTTCATGGATCAAAATTGTGTGAGATCAGTTCACTTGTTATTCATAAACACTGTATCATTTAATGCTAAAATCATTAGAACATTTCTCATTCACATTTACATATTGTTATAACTTCAGATTCTTGCAATTAGTAAAAAAAATTTATCTATATCAATCAAGGGCATTTTCATTGTCATTGGTATTTTGGTGAAAACAATATAATGGTGTCACGTATTATTTCTTCTTTTTTTGTACAGGATGCTTGCTCAGCGTGTTTCAAGTATTCCTTGGCGTTCAAGCAGGTACCATCTTGTTGTACCACAGCAGTCACAAGGCACGCCTTACCAGGTGGCTCATATGGTGTGTGGCCACAGGAGTGATTGGAGCCATGCTCTCCCTTGGCTCTAAGGAAGATGGCTGGATCCCACTGAACAAAAACCTTTGGTAAACAGTCTGAAAATTAAGCCAAATAAAGAAAGATCGCCCCAATAGATATTCTAGATGTTAAATGTCAAATTACGCATCCATTATAGTTTTCAATTGTATATAATTTTTTTGCCTCCTCCCAAGGACTACAAACTTGATATGGTGGAAGGGCTTTTGGGTTCCGATGACCCCTAAAACCTGTGCGGGCAGGAGCAATGATAATTGCTCATAGTAGGGTAACCAATGCCAGATAGGTTGAAGGTTAGCAGATAAACAAAAGGTAATCCACTCAGCATCTTTCAATCTTAAATACAATGGAAAACCCTCCCAATGGACTACAACCTTGACATGGAGGAAGGGTTTGTATTCTGATGACCCGTTGGTGGGAGCAAGATATATATTTGCTTCAGGTAGGGTCACCAATGACAGATTGGTCAAAGGTTAGAAGCCAGATAAAAGGTAGTCCATTCAACATCTGTTTCACAGCATGGTGACTGCAAAAGGTATCTAAGTGAGTGGATGACCATTCAGTGATGGCATCATGTTAAAAATACTATTGAGGAAGGCAATGGTAAATTACCTCAATTATTATTCCCAAGATTGCTATGATGGACAGTTTAGAGAAAATGAGTTATGGCAACTAAGGGACTCAAACCGATTGACTGTCTCTCATGCCTGGCCTTGAGAGATGCAGGAGTTTTGAAATCATCATCTCACGAAATCCTTGCGAAGTAAAACCTACAGTAGTAGCACAGAAGTGCGCTTAATTAGTCAGAATAGGGACTAGGAATGTTAAGCCAATGCTTAGACCAGGAAAATTAGAAAATATAAAGCCGGAGATGGAGATAGGAAATATAGATATTTTAATTCTATGTGAGGTGAGATGGAAGGATAGCAGGGATTACTGGAGTGATAGTTATTGAGTAATATACAACTTTGGGGAAGGAAGAGAGTCATCGAGGGGTTGTCATTATTTTGAATCAAATAGTAGGAAGGAGCATAGCCAGCATAAAGCAAGCAATGGATAAAATATTACTCGTAGAGATTAAAGCAGAACTGGTGAACTTGGTCATTGTTCAGGTATACATGCTAGTGAGCTACCATAAGAAGGAAGAAGTTGATAGGATATATGATGAGTTAGAGGGCATAGTCACATGTGTTCTCCAGAGAAACATTTGATAGTGATGGGTGATTGGAATGCGATGTTAGGTGAAGAAAGATGGTGATGAGGTGGGGGACTACGGTTTAGGTACAAGGAGTAAGTCATTACCAACATTTGGTTTATACATTACACAAGGCTTAGGTATACATGGAAAACGCCAGGTGATTCAGAAAGGTATTATTTCGATTATATTATTATTAGGCAGAAACTTAAAAACAGTGTGATCAATTAGCACAGTTTACCGGGAGCAGATGCAGACTCTTTTCACAATTTAGTACTCATGAAGTGCAGCGTTCTATTCAAAAAGGCAGTGGATGCAGGTAAAGAAATGGAATGTAGACTCAGTAGCTGGATTGACAAGGAAGGAGTATCGCCGGGCTGTATAAAAAATCATGAGTGAGGGAAAAGAGCTGAGTACTATTGAGAAAAAATGTAAATATATCAATAAGGGATATTAAAAGCCGCAAAAGAAATTATAGGGACTGGTACATAGGAAAACGACGAGGTTTCCATGGATCATCAATAAGGTGATTAAAAAGATAAATGAGGGAAGGAGTTGGAAGAATGTAAATACAGAGCTAAGTAGAAGGAAGTATAAAGAGGTAAAAAATAAATAGAAATGGGTAACAAAGGAAGCAAATTAGTGTGGTGGGAGATGTAGTGCGAGGATATGGAAACTTTGCAGAGGAACAATGAAATTGGTGCAATATAAGAGAAGGTTAAAATGGTATCGAGAAGTAAGAAGGGAAAAATGTGTTCACAATTAGAGATAAGTCAGAAAAAATAATTGTTGATACAGGATCCAAGAGAGATGGAATGAATATGTAGAAGAATTGTATGATAAAGAGCTTAAGCAAGAAATGTTAGGTAAAGAAAGAGAATATGACATAGATGAAGATAGCTTAGGTCCAGGCATACTCGAAATTGAGATAGAAAGGGCATTATGGGAAATGAAACCAAATAAGGCTGTGCGATTGGGTAACATTCCCGCCAAACTACTAAAAGGTTTAGGAAAATATGGGAGGAAGAATTTTTATGGACTAGTTCATAGCATTTATGAGAATGGAATCTGCCTGGAAGACTTTATGAGATCAGTGTTAGTTCCAATTCTGAAAAATAAAAAGGCTACATTGAGATAAAGAGGAATATAGAACATAATCAGGATGTAATTACCTGTTTTGTAAATTTGAAAAGGAGTTAGACAGACTGAATCGGAACAAACCAATGAGTATATTGCAGAAAATAGGAATAGATTGTAGAGACAGGAGGCTAATCCAAAACATGTACATGTCTCAGACTGCTCAGGTGCGAGTGTAGGATGGAGAGTCCAGATGGGCAGTTTTAGGATGGCAGGGTGGTCCATTATCACCCTCACGGTACAATGCATATGTTGATTAAATGATGAAAGAGGCATGGGAAGAACTGGAGGTAGGAATGAAAGTAGGTAGGGAATTCGTAAAATCAGTTAGGTTTGCTGATGACAAAGCTTTAGTTTGTCAGTCAGCCAAGGGGTTGCAAGCATTGCTGAATGAATTGGAAATTCAGTGCAATATAAATGGGATGAGAATCAATGTTAATGAAACAAAGGTTACAGAACTTCCAGAAAGAAAAGGGCTAATCTTAATATTAAAATAGGAGGGAAAAAAATAGAGTAGGTAAAACAATTTACGTATCTCGGAAGTGTTTTGGACCAACATGGTCAAATTAGTAGGGAGGTAAGGAGAAGAATTGTGCTGGGCAAAAAGGTTTTCACAAGAAGGAGGGAGGTAAAGAAAGGACTTGTAAAAACTTTGATACGGAACATAGTTATGTACGGCACAGAAACGTGGTCATTGAAGCAAGAGGATAGATGGAGATTGGAGGCTTTTGAAATGTGGGTCTGGAGAAGAATGGAGAATGTGAAATGGACCAAAAGGAAATAAATTGAGTAAGTACTGGGTATGATGGGGGAGGAAAGGGGATTGTTGGAAGAAATTCAAAGGAAGCAGGAAAAATGTACAAAAAGTATTCTAATTGGCAGTGGGATGTTTAAGACTGTGATAGAGGGGAGAATGTTAGGCAAATGAGGAAGGGGTAGGAATAGGATAGGGATGTTGGATGGGATGAAGGGAGGAAGGAAGTATGAGGAGGGACTTTGTTGTAGAGAAGGATGTTGGGTAGTGTTTTGTTAGGTAGGTGAGACAAAATATTTATTTTTGGTATTAATTTCCATAAAAAAATACCTTAACCAGTAGATTACCTATAATAATTGTATTTTTTGTTGTGACAGTGCTGGATGGGTTTAAATGGGTGTCAGTTGCAATTGTGCCTATGCCTATGCCAGCACAATTGAGTCTCTAAAAATAGTCATAGCCACTTATGAAATTGGAATGCACTGGCAAAAAACAAGTATTTTGACTGGTGGGGCAAAAGCCTTATGCAGTTGCCTACATGGGTAAATAATGCTGCGTGATTTTTTAAATCTTAATAGCACCTCTGCTTTAGTTCATTTGTAAGACTTTTATAGTTCATTATGGAGATTCCAAAATCACAGTTACCTTAATTTAAGAGTGTCAGGTGAAGATTCTTTTAATTTTCTATGCATATTAGTTGTAGTATTTCTTGTGAGAATATCATGGCATGTTGCATTTTCCAATCATATTTGTTTTACCATATAGACTTAATCTTGTTTGCCCTATATTTTACTGTCTTAAGTTTTTCATAATTTAATGGCCTTCAGGACATCTTAAATCTGATCATTTTTCCTTGCTTACATATAATATTCTCCTATCTATTACAGCCTTTTACATCCTAGTATCTCATAATATCTTCTCTACTCATCTTTCCAACCATCTTCAAAAACATAACAATCCTCTATTCTCCAACCATAATTAAAATGTTATCATTGTTCTTACCAACTTATATTCTCCATACCTTCATCTCATAAGCCTTCAGGTTTGGGTTCACCCTTCTGCCACAAAGACCAAATTTCTGATCCCCATTATGCTCTACTCCATATTAGTCTTAGCGTTTTTTATTTGCCTTACTTGATGAAATAATTTGACAAACAACAGAAGTAGTCAAAATTTTTGCTGCAAACAAATGCACTTGCCTACTCATAATTCAGAGAAGTGGAAGAGGCACTGCTTTGTGTTGGGTTTTTCATCAAATTTAAGGCTGAAAAACTTCTATTTTTAGTAATAGGTCTTGAATCTAATGTGAACTATGTGTAGTTCCTGAGCAGCCATGCATCATGGAGACAGATGCATTTACATCCCTGTCTGTTGACAACCCATGAGGTCTTGCAGGATGTGATCAGTTTACAGAATATGTACATTTATGTGTGCTAGCTTGTCCCACTACTCTTTTGCCCTTTCATAACAGCTAATAGAACAACAATAACACCCATTAACTAGTATATAGTGTGATATGCAATTTAGTCTTAATTTTCAAATTTTTCTAATGACTGTTCAGGGTCCCCACATTTTTGTGCCAAGAGTAAATAGCTTTTTAGCAATCATTATGGATAAACAGATCTTGGGATCTCTCATAGTTGTGAACCCAATTTAAGTTTTTTTATTACATTTATCCTTTATTTTAAATGATTTTGTTTTCTACTATATAGCCTGCACTGTGTTTTTCAACTCATGCTCACTCACAACAATTCTTTTGTTCATAATCCTTAAATAGACCAATACCTGTTGATATTTCATCTGATAAATAAACTTTGAATACAAATATTAGAATACAATGATTCATAGTCTCAAGCTCCATATTATGCCTGTATCATACCATAGCTGTATCATTCACTGATAACACAGGCCAACAGTGGTTTTGGTGCCGGAGCTTTTAATGCTGATTTAAAGAACAATTGGGGTGCTGAATCCAATTATGACACTAGTTTTTTCCTATCAGCTTTGGTTTTCAAGATATAGATATGTTGTTACTTACGTAAAAAAATCTTCTACATGATGATATTATATTAATAATAAAACCCACTAAATATAAAGACTTGATTTATTTCAAGGGCTGTTAAATCACCCACAAACACAACAGAATTTTACAATACCATTGAACACAAATACTAAATTTTTTTACTGTAATAAAACAAATTGAAAAGAAAAAATACATAAAAACATCACTCAACACATCGGAAGCTTCTTTTGCGCGATTTTCTTGAGTGCACTTTGTTCAAACAGTCTCGTTTTAAGCATCAGCAGTAATCTGCCATCATATGGTATCCCATTTTCCTTGGTAGCGAGCTTCCATTGTTTTTATATCCTGGTGAAATCTTTCACCTTGTTCTTGACTTGTATCTCTTAAATTTCCAAGAAAATTGTCTAAGTGGCTGTGTAGGTAGTGAACTTTTGTGCTCATATTACATCCAAGTGATTTGAAGTTACTGAGCATAATGTTTACCAGCTCAATATAATTTTCACTTTTGTGATTTCCTAGAAAATTTTTTATGACCTCAACAAATGACATCCAACTAATTTTTTCAATCTCATTCATTGACTTGACAAAAGCAGGATCCTTTGTAAGTTGTCTGATTTGTGGCCCCTGAAAAATACCAGCTTTAAGTTTTTCAATACTTATATGGGGCATCTTTAGTCTTAAGTAGCCGAAGCATGGTCCATCCTTGTCAAGAGCCTATACAAATTGCTTCATTAGGCCTAGTTTAATATGTAGAGGCGGTAAGATGATTTTCTCTCTTCCAACTAAAGATTCAGCAAAGATGTTTTCTTTCCCAACAACCAAGTTTTCTCTCTTAGGCCACTCCTTCTTAATCCAGTGGTTTTGTCTGTCCCTGCTATCCCAGAGACACAAGAAACAAGGATATTTTGTGTAGCCACTTTGCTGCCCAAGAAGAAAGTTCACCATTTTTAAATCTACACAAATCACCCAGCGATGTTCCTGGTATTTTATCTTCTGTAAGACCAATGCTATTGTATCGTATTCTTCTTTCATTTTAGTTGAATGAGCGAATGGTTTCGCCAAACCTGTTACCATTGTGAAGAAGTACACATTTTAAACTATGCTTGGAGCTATCAATAAACAAACGCCAATCAGTAGCATCATATTGTGATAGTAGTCCCATTTTTTCCAAAAGACCCTTAACGTCTAAACAAAATGTAAGATTGTCTTCTTGAGTAAAGAAGGGTAGCATATCCTTTTCCCTTGTGCAATAAAAACTTATTTTTGTACCGGGTTGCAGTAAATTCTTTTCATGCAGTCTTGATGCTAGTAGTTGGGATGCTTCCTTCGATAAGTTCAGTACTCTAGCAAGATCGCTTAGTTCATCTTGATTAAATAGTTGGGGAATTGTTGATACCCCCTCGTAGTCACTGCCACTATCGTCAATAGATTGAGAAATGTTTTCAAATAACTCAAATTCTTCCTTAGATATATCTGGTAACGTCTGAAATATTGGGATCGGTATTTCTTCTGAATGGGGTACCGGGTGTCTAGCTGAAGGCAAATCTGGATATGTCCACTTGTGGTGATTTTTTCGATTAATTCCTGAAACATTTACTATGCAAAAATAACAGTCGTCAATATGGTTCACAGGTTCTGTCCACACCATTGGCACACCAAATTTTAGACTTTTCCTTTGTCCTGTTGTCCATTGCCGCAGATGTTCAGTACATGTTTTACACACAAAATGCGGTGCCCATGTTTTATCTTGGTCACCAAGCTTAACACCAAAATATCCCAAGTATGCACATTTCACAAAGTCTGTAATATTTTTCCTATTTTCTTTTACCATATAATCCCATGTATACTTATAGATTTATTTAACTTTGAAAATTATTTTCCGGAATATATCAAATATTAAAACAACTAATCATAAGATGTGCCATATCTAAAAAAGTAGAGCTGTTAAATAAAAACGGATTTCATATTTGGATTCAGCTCTACAAATATAGTTAAAATCAACACAAAGATTCCCGGCACAAAAAAAAAATATTTTTTGTAGGCCTATGTAATGCAAGAATGGAAATACTTGGGGCTAGAGATTTATTGAGAGGGAACATAAAAATGAAAGACTAGGGCTGGCTGCCACCTGTCTCTCTTTTGTCTCATCTTCCTCTTCCTTGTAGGTCACTCTCCTTTGTCATGGTGACATCATGCTTTGCCTTCTTCCTCTTGTTACTCTGCTATGTCCTTGTTGATGTGAAGGGCTGGTGGAGTGGGTCTCCATTCTTCTACCCAGGTGAGAATGAATTCCACTTATATTTTGAGGGTTTTTCATTGCAAGAGTGATTGTCAAATGTTTCAATCACATAATCTATTGTGCAAAATTTGTAATGTTATATCATATTTTTAGCTTAATATGTAATGTGTATGTGGTACAACATTCATTTACTTGACTCCAGTATCACATCAGCAGCAGCCATTGTAAGCTGAAACATGTTCAGTTTACCTCTGTGGACCTTTGATGATGAAAAATTCTTCCCACAACAGTGTTTATTCACATTGAGGAACCAGAAAGAGGCATGTGGATTAGCTATGGAATATAGGGAGGATGAGGAATATGCTTTACATTGCTTTTTGTGAGATAATCAACATCCCTTGGTGTTTTTCATGAAACCCACTGTGCCACAAGCAAGTTTCATGTACAATACAATTCTTCTGTTACCAGTGTCTAAGTGACACCCAATGAAAATTTCAATATTTCTTATGGTATTCTTAACAGAATTTTGTTGATGTTAACTTCAATAATGTGTAGTGGCTAAAGTTTAGGGTCAACCGTCCTTGAATTGATTCTCACATATTATTAAACAATTTATAGCTCTCGTTTAGGAAAGAAAATACTCCCTTAATACCTCCTGTAGCATTATATAGGCCTCAGATACTGATATGTTCAGGTGAAAACCAGCCAAATTTCAATGCAGCTTTGCATGTTACCTCCGTCATTGTAAGAGGCAACTTGAACATGTTCCAACTCTCACTGTCTGTGGCTGTCACTGATGCAATACTTGAGTCCAATTAATGAAACTTGTAACTCATACACCAGGCGGGGCAACCTGCAGCTCAAGAGCCAAGGAAGGATTATTTGTGACTCTTGATAAATGTACCCAAGCTCCTTTTTCATTTTTGTGTTATTATATTTTAAAACCCCTCCCATGGACTACAACCTTGACGTGATGGAAGGGCTTGTGTGTTCCGATGACCCCTAGAGCTGTGCTGGTGGAAGTAATAATAATTGCTCCTGGTAGTGTCACCCATGAAGAAAGTTGTAAGGTGAAGGAGCCAGACGAAAGGTAGTCCACGCAGCGTCTGTTCCTCAGAGAGGTGGCTGCAAAGGCGACTGACCCCAGTGGGGCGGCCTTAGAGTAATGGCGTCCCGTTAAAAACACTATTAAGGAAGGCAACGGGAAACCACCTCAATTATCATTCCCAAGAAAATAATGATGGAAAACAAAAAGAAATTGAGTCCTGGCAACTGCGGGACTCGGCCCAAGGGGGTCCCGCAGTTGCCAGGAAGGTTGACCCTAGTTGTCAAACCTGATCAAAGTTTATGCGATTTTCCAGGAAGAAGAAGGCGAATCTAAACATTAAAATAGGAGGGGAAAGATTGAACAGGTAGAACAGTTTACATATCTCGGAAGTGTTTTGGACCAATACGGTCAAAGTGGTAGGAACGTAAGTAGAAGAATTGCGCTAGGCAAGGAGGCTTTCTCAAGGAGGAGGGAGTTGATGACGGGGACGTTGAGTACGGATGTTAAGAAAAGACTCGTAAAAACTCTGATATGGAGCGTAGCTATGTACGGCGCGGAAACGTGGTCGCTGACGCAGGAGGATAGATGTAGATTGGAAGCTTTTGAAATGTGGGTGTGGAGAAGAATGGAGAAGGTGAAATGGACCGAAAGGAAAACAAATGAGGAAGTACTAGGGATGGTGGACGAGGAGAGGGGTTTGTTGAAAGAAATCCTATTGAGACAGGGAAAATGGATGAAAGGCGTATTGAGCGGCAGTGGGATGTCGAAGACTGTAATAGAGGGAAGAATATCAGGCAAACGAGGAAAGGGCAGGAACAGGATAGGGATGTTGGATGGGATGAAAGGAGGAAAGAAGTACACAGAGATGAAGAGGGACCTGATGCAGAGTAGGTTTCTGGATTTTGTTTTGTTAGGAGTCACAAAATATTTATTTGGTAGTTGTATCCATCCATTAACCTACCTTACCCGGTAGATTACCTTCACGAAAACTCTGCATGCCGTCGACGAAGTTTGAATCTGGATTTTTGGCGCGTTGTCAAAGAGCGCATCACTTACTCGTCCTTGCCGAAAGCACGAAGCATTCAAATCCGACGACGGATTCGAATGCTCGACATTCGTCCCCGAGAACGCTTTCCATCCCCCACTCCACTGGCCCCGCCGCCTCCAGTCGTGCCCTAACTTCAGCCTCCAATCCCTGGAATATTGCTCGTGCAAAACGCCCGTATGGAGAGGGAAAGTTTATTAAAAAACTTGGAAGATGGACTTGAAGTTTTAGATCCAAATGATGCAGGATTGGCCAAAATTGTTTCGCAACTTCCCATCTCGAGACACAGAACCGAACGACGCAGAACAGCAATTAAGACATCTCTTGAATATCATTTAAAAAGTGAATTGAAGAGCTGTATTGCATTCAGCTTAGCCCTTGACGAATCGACAGATGTCACAGATCTTCCGCAATAGGCAGTTTTTATACGTTTTGTTTCACCTAACCTCGTTGTTAAAGAGGAATTATTAGACATAGTGGCGCTTCAAGAGTCAACCCGCGGTGTCGATATTAAAAATGTATTAAATTCCATAATGAAAACTTTTGATGTGCCTCTTAATAAACTTGTAAGCATTGCAACTGATGAAGTTCCATCAATGCTGGGCAAAAAATCGGTTTTATTGGGCTTTTAAGAGATGATTCACAAATTTCACAATTCATACCGATTCACTGCGTAATTCACCGAGAACACCCTGTTACAAAATATTTAAAATATCCTGATGTTATGAAAAACATTGTTACATATTGTAAATTACATTCGCACCAATGCAAAAAATCATCGACAATTCAAAAATTTCCTTGAAGAATCAAAGGACGAAGAACTTCCAAATCACATTAATTTCTTTGGTATCTTTAGATGTTTATCTAGCTACAACTTTTTAAATCGATTTGTAGATTTATTTGATGCAATAACTGAATTTCTACAAGAAAAGGAAGTAACCTATCCAGAATGAGAAGTTGAAGAGTGGTTACAAGATTTAATGTTTTTGGCTGATGTCATGGAACCTTTGAAAGCATTGGATTTACAATTGCAGGGGAGTGATTAAATAATATCTGGTCTCTCACAATGTATATTTAGTTTACAAATTAAATCACATCTCTTCAATAGGACAGTAAAAATAAAACTTTTTGTCAATTTTCTGGAATTAAAATAATTGTTCCAATATTATACAAGAAAAACTCAACGAATATATAAAAAAGCCAGAAGGAATATTGACGGTATTCCAAAATAGATTTCAAGATTTGAAATATTTTAAATCGTCTCTTGGTTTTTTTCTGAATCCATTTCGAAAATATCCGAGTGTTCCATTTCCAATACAAATATGACCCAAAAAGCATCTGGAGAATTAGAATTAATAGAGATGCAAGAAGATCAAGCTCAACAATTATAATATAAATCGACACCTATTACTGAAATTTGGAGTTTAGTACCAGAATCGAAGTGTCCTGAATTAATAAAGCTGCTTGTCGAATTATTTCAATATTCGGAACAACGTACTTATGTGAATCATTTCATTCTACTTTAAAAGGCTCCCCGATGCAGTAAAAAATTTGCCATCTTCAGGGAAGTTGGTAAACACCAAAATTTGACCTCCACCTTTTAGATGAAATCCCTTTTCAAGTTTTTAGATTTGCCTAATGAAAAGGGTATTTTCATTGTAAAAAATTCCTGTACTCATAAGTAATTTACTCCCATTCGCCAAAAAATCCTCAATTCCATTGAAATATTCAATAATGTGCATGCATTAAAAATAATATTTTCTTTAAAACATGACATTCTACTTTGATACTATCTGAATTTAAGTTGCTTTTGTACATAAAATATAACTGCAGCTACATCAAAACCATATTGATTATTTGCAAGGATATCAAGGATACCTTTGGTTAGGAGAAGTGCCAGCACCTTGTTCTCCTATGCTGTTGGTTGAAATATTAATTTTCTTCAGAATTGACTTCCTCTATCTTTTATCTTTTGATAGTATTATCTGGACTAATTTTGTGCTTGTATTAAATGGCAGATGAGGATTACAGAAAGAGAGTGAAGTGGGAGATAACAAAATCTGTTGTGACCATTGGGGAAATAAAGATTTTTTTCAATATTTATTTTATTAAGAACACAATGTATACATCCAACTGATATCGTATCGTAAAACTAGTTGTAAGATAATAAAGAACAGTGATGAACATTGTGTTCTTAATAAAATAAATATTGCACATGAACTTCCACAAAGTTGAGCTTAAAACAATAGAAAGATTTTTTTGTTGAAACATGCTATTGAACTTTTAAAGATGTATGTTTTGGACATTCCAAAAATGCTGGTGTAATCGGTTTTGAAATACCATTTTGGTGGCTGTTATGCCTGCTCTACTCAGCTTTTTATTGCCTTGTACATTCATGTGTGATTTCACCTATTGCATTTTTTTTCAGGAATGAATGCAACAATAATGTATGTTGGCCATTCACTTGCTTATAATTTGTTTCCTTGGCACTGGAAACTTCCTGGAATACCTATGAACACCCATTTCATAAGCACTATTGAAGCACTGTGGGGCACAGGCTTATGGGTAGTGATTGCCTTAATGCTCTACCGGAACAAGTTCTTCCTTTCCATTTAGCTCATCAGCTTATGAGGAGAGATTTTGGAGAATTTTTGTGATGTGAAGAGGAAATATTTATTTCAATTTCATTTGTCTAATCTTTTCCAACAAAAACTTGAATTTATTATTGGAAAACCTGGTGGTTTATGTCCTTAGGAATTTTTCTTTTTGATATCAGGATTGCAAAAACATAACAGATGTAAATTTGTGCATTCAAATATGTAAATTTACCTAGCATTAGAGGAGCTCTCTTTTTAAAGTTGCATTTTTGACACATAGGGTATTTTTTAGATAAAAAATAATTATTCATATTTTTATTTCATGGTTCATATAATTTTAGAAATACCTTTTTGACCTGACAGAGGAAATTAAGTTCTTCTGAATTATATACAATATTTTCTATTACCTCAGTTTTATAATAAAATTGTCTGTATGGTTTTTTAACCATCACTGTCTGATAATTGGTGATGCCTTTTTTGTGGATACTTAAATTGTTTTATGGCTTAGTTTTCTTAGGAGACTAGCCAACCAAATGAGAATTTTGTAAATAGTAGTTATTTTCATTGGTTAAACCCAATTTGTTCTGTATTTATTTTTTTCTCAGTGGCAGAAACTAACCCAAATGACAATCTTGACTGATAAGGGTAAGGCTAACTTTAATGTATGTAGATGTAAGCCCTAAATGCAGAATTCAAGGATTTGTGGCCAGTTCCTGCCATAGGCCTCCACTTCCATTGAAAGTTTGAGCATATTAAAAAATAGTGGTTATTGTGTTGTAAATAAACGATGATATACTTTTAAATAACAAAACTGGAATCCCTTCTGTTGGTGTTAATTAATGTAAATTGCAATAAAATTTTATGCCTCAAGAAGATGCATCTCACGCATTTTTTGCTGGAAACTACTACGAACTGGGAAAAAACTCGGAGAGAATACCGAAATGCACAATTTTGATAGAAATAAGAAGATTATAGGGGAAACACAAAAAATCAAAAAAGGTAGTTTTCATGTATGAAAATTGTTCGTCATACACACTTGGGAATCATACCACGTATTTTTCGCTTGGATCTACTACGAAGTCTGAAAAAAATGGGAGAGAATACCAAAATGCACAATTTTGAAAGAAACGAGTCTATTTTAAGCGAAACGCAAAAATCGAAAAAAAGACAGATTTCGTGTAAGAAAATCGTTCGTCATACACATTTGGGAATCATAACAAGTATTTTTCGATAGAAACTACTATGAACTATGCAGGTCCACGTGCACTATCCATTCCCCCGAGGTTAGGATGAGTTCATCATGGGGAATAAAAAAAGCCCAAGGAGGCACGAGGGTAGAATAGCGAAGAACTGAGTGTCTTCGGGTGGTCTGCTGGGACTGATGCTCTTCGGCGTAGCGGACGTGGCCGCTGAGATTTCCTCCTCCAGTCCCGGGGTAACAGGTCGTTCAGGAGTAGATGGAGGGCCGTCATCATCCCGGCGGACGTATACGGCGGTGGTCTTCTGCCCAACGCTCGGCCGGCAGTCGTAGGCGTGTGGCTCCCACCACCAATCGACCTCGATCGCTCCCGGACGTGGCGTCGATTCTTCAGTTATCTCTGGGGTCCATCCTGGTGTTGGAGGCCGCTCCGGAGGGACGGGAATTGATGCATTTGGCAGGTCGTTTCGACTACTGTCCACGTCCTTGGCTCACGCTAACTCCGTGTTGTGTTGCGGCTGCCATTGTGAGAAAGGGCTCTAACTTTGTGTGACGCGGCCGGGTCGTGGGCGAAGATTGTACTGGTGGCGGGGCGGCGATGGAGTTTCCAACAGCGGGGCTGGAAGCGATGAGTATGGCGTCTGCAGGTCCGGGTCCGGGTTGGAGAGGAACTCGGCTCCTGATGAGTGTACGCTTCGGGTGGCGTTGCAACGTCGGTTTCGGAATTGGAAGGAGGAGGAATATTTAAGGCAGAAGGAGGGTCTTCGGTGAGGAAGTTAGGTTGGGGGATAGGCTCCGGGTCTGGTGGAAGAGGTAAGACATTCCTCAAGTGAGCGATAAATCTCCGTCCATTCTGAAGATTTTCAATGTCCAGCGTAACTGGACTTCTTACGCGGATAACCTTTTACGGACCTATCCATCTAGACAAAAGCTTCCGAGATCGACCTGGGGAAGGGGCCATATTCCGCAAGAGGACTAGTCCTATTTGCACTTGAGGTAGAGATAAGCCTTTGTTATTGCGGATATGCTCATTCTCTGTATTCTGCTTATCGAATTCTGCTGTTTGGTTATGTGCCATTTTCAAACGATATAGGAGTTCCTGTTCATAGGCTGCTGCATCTCTCGGTTCGGATTGTTTAGGCAAAATGTCGGCTTCCCATGGTAGATTTAATTCTCGCCCATACATTAGATATACGGGACTGTAGCCAGTGACTCGATGTTTTGTATTGCGGTACACAAATAAGGCAAAATTCAAGTGCTCGTCCAAGTCTCCGTGATCCTGCGCTACCTAGTGAGAAATGACATTAGCGAAGGATTGATGAGATCTATCCAACCTCCCGTTCGCAGCGGGGTTGTAGGGAGATGTGAATATGGAGGATATCTTTAGAATTTGGCAAATATTTTTCATTAAATTTTACGTGAAATTCGCGCCTCTATCCGTGAGCAGATACTTAGGGGCACCGTGACGACAGACAATATTTTCCACGAATGCACGCGCAACTGTTTGTGCGGTCTGGTCTTTTATTGCTACAGCCTCAGGAAAGCGAGTGAAGTAATCTTGACACGTGAGTATGTACTCATTTCCCTTCTTTGAAAGGGGAAGCGGGCCAACTATATCTAATGCTAATTTCTCCAACGGATAGGTTGCCTCTAAAATTGGCTGAATAGGAATATACCGTATTTGAGCCTTACGTTTTTTGAATTCCAAGCAATTTTGTACATACAGACGCGTGTCTGAATAGCACCCAACCCACAAAAAATGACTCTGAACGATATTTAATGTCTTATCTAATCCGCTGTGTCCTGCTAAAGGAGCATCATGACAACGCTCAAGGATGTGTTTCCTCATTGCCATTGGGGCACAAATAACAGTTTGCGCTCCCCTTTCTGTTATATTGACTTAGCATAAAACCTCGGTGTCGTCATAGAAGTAAAATGGATCATGGTTACTCGCCAGCGTATGTAATGATTCGAGCTCCAAACACTGGCGCTGTTCTCTAGCTATTCTGTCTTTGTTCCAGCGGGGCTCGTATTGTGAGGTTTCGAAGAAATTAACGATATGCGTTCTTGATAGTGCATCACTGTGCGCGATATCCTTTCCTGGGCGGTATCTTACATCAAAGGAATACTCATTTAGTTCCATAACTCATCTCGCCTACCTTGGTTGTGGTTCCTTTAGTGCTAATAGCCATTTTAAAGGTTTATGACCGGTGCAAAGAGTGAAGTGTCTCCCCAGTAGGTAGACGCGGAATTTCTTCACCATGGAAACGACGGCAAAGCATTCTACTTCTGTCGCGGAGTATGACTTTTCTGCTCCATGTTTACTGGCGCATGCGATAAGATGTTCTCCATCTTCCAATTCTTTAGACAAAATCCCACCAAGTGCGCAGTTTGATGCATCTGTTGTCAACGTACATTGCCTGGAAAAATCTGGAAACCTTGAAACAGGTTGCGTACAAAGGTAACATCGTAATTTTACGAAGGCTTGACTTTGCTCAGTTCCCCAATGAAATGGTGACTCTCTTTTTAGTAGCTTCGTGAGCGGACTAGAAATGTCGGCAAAATTTGCAATGAATTTTCTGTGATACCCCGCGAAGCCGAGAAAGGACTGAAGAGCTCGTATATTTTTTGGTTCCGGGAATCCCTGAATGGCTTTTATTTTCTCATCGTCGTGCTGTAGACCTTCTGTTGAGATAATATGTCCTCAAAATTTGACTTTTTCCGGAAGAAGATGCATTTCTGGGGTTTTAGTTTTAATTTCGCTTTTCTCAGCCTAGAAAAATTTCCCTCAATCCAGACATGTGGGCTTCCCATGAATAATCATATCTAAGGATATCATTCAAATAGAAGACGTATCCATCCCGAGTAGCCCCCCTAACACAGCATTCATGAGACGTAGGAAGGTGCATTTGCTAGACCAAAACTCATTCTATTACACTCGTAGTGACCGTGGGGCGTACTGAATGCGGTGTATTCTTTACTGTTTTTGTCCACTTCCACTTGCCAATAGCCGGTGCATAAATCCATGGTGGAAAAATAGCGTGCGTCGCCTATCTGGTTCAAAAATTTCATCCATGTTCGGGAGCGGAAACACCTTTTTTGTGACGTTAGTTAACAGATTCATTACTTGTAGATTTTTTCTTCACCAAGGTTATAGGGGCGGACCAGGGGCTGGTCGAAGGGGATATCACGCCATGTTGTAGCATTTCCTTAATGGCATCTTCTAACACTGCGCGCTGAGAATGAGGCACACGATACGGTGCCTTCTTGATTGGCTTTGCATCTCCGACGTCAATGGTATGCCTTACTATCTCAGTACAGCCTAGAAGATTAGTTGGGCTAACGAATATATCGAAAAATTCGGTGAGAAGCGTTTTCAGTGATTCTAAAGCTACCACAGGTACGTCCTCCAAATTAAAAAGTGAGGAATTATTCCCCCCTAAGAACTTTGTAACACGATGGGTTTATCCTACTCCCGCCTGATTATGGCGAAGACTGTGTTACAGGCGATGTGCAAGTGTGCCTTCCCTCCTATCCTATCCTTAGCAACCTATCTGACTCGTGCAAAATAGCGGCATTTTTAAATAGTAGCATATCTATAAAAACTCACTGCGAAGTGCACTTACGTAGCACTCCGTTTTTGGAGTAAGTAAAGGGAAAAATTACTGGTCAGTGGCTGTTTAGCGTGAACAGGGAGCTTTTTTAAAAATATTTCTTGCCCTCATAGACGATTTCAAGTGTCCTTAAAAGGACATGGGAGTTTCATCCTCCGTTCGGGCTGTGTCGCGAGTGACGGGACATGATTGATGTTCAGTGAAAACCCACAAGCGCGCATGCAATCAACGTACAATCCTTAGTCGTGGGGCCGAGACAATTATCGCGGTAGGGTTGCTCTACAACTCATTCCCCTGGAGGTTGGCCGGTTGCCCTTCGCGTTCCCAACCCGAGGAGAGCGAAAACTAATTCGTCCCTTAAGGCATTCAAAGAGATCTTCCACGTGGGCCATGGAATGGTTTGGAATATTTGCAGCAACACAACCAATGCACTCGACTACCGCATGTTGAGTGCCCTGTGGTGGTGACGCTTCAACCAGTCTTTTCTGAACACACCCAAGGTCCCTGTCATCAACCCCTCCTCTTTGTGAAAACCTCTTTGCATGGCACAATTCTTCTCCTTACGCCCCTACCACTTTGACCATGTTGGTCCAAAAAACTACCGAGATACGTAAACTGTTCTACCTGGTCTATTTTTTCCCCTCCTATTTTTATGTTTAGCTTAGCCTTTTTCTTTCTGGGAAATGGCATAACCATTGTTTAATTAATATTGATTCTTATCCCATATTTATCGCACTGAACCTCCAATTCACACAGCAATGCTTTCAACCCCTTGGCTGACTGAGCAACTAATGCTTGGTCATCAGCAAACCTAACCGATTTTACGAATTCCCCTCCGACTTTCATTCCTACCTCCAGTTCTTCCCATGCCTCTTTAATCATTTCCTCCACATATACGTTGAACAGCACCGGTGACAATGGGCAACCTGCCTTACCCCTCTTCCTAACACTACCCATCCGGACTCTCCGTTCCCCACTCGCACCTGAGCAGTCTGAGACATGTACAGGTTGCGGATGGATCAGTCTCCTGTCCCTCCAATACATCCCTATTTTCTGCAATACACGCATTAATTTTTCCCAATTCACTCTATCAAACGCTTTTTCGAAATCTACAAAACAGGCAAATACGTCCTCATTGTATTCTATACGTGGGCGGTTCAATAAGTACCCGTGTTTGACAACAAAAGGCGTTCCTGAGGGAAGTTTATGTTATCATCATGTGCTGCTATCTATTAAACGACGGTGAAACAAATTTCAGACTGATTTAAAGGTTTGTTTGGATTTGGCAGCCATTCGAGGAAGACGTGTTTCGTGATTTTCGTTAAGATAGAAAAAGATTAGAAGCGTTCGCTAAATCGCTTTTTGTTTTTGGATGGGAAGAAATGCGAGGAGATAAAAGCAAAGTTGGATGCCGTTTATGGGGACACTTCGCCATCTATGACCACAGTTAGATATTGGTTCAACGAATTGAAATGTGGGTGAACATCTGTTTTTGATGAGGAGCGACCAGGACGCCCGGCAGACGTGGTTACCGAGGAAATCATTAAAAAAATCCACGCCATGATTCTCGCTAATCGACAAACGAAAGGGTGCGTGTTTGCAGTAATTTAAGCGAGATCCGAAGGTGTTTTTTCTTCGAGTTATCACTGTTGATGAAACCTGGATCATCATTACACGCCAGAAATCAAGCGACAATTAAAACAAAGGATTTATCCTGGAATCTGCTCCAAAGAAGGCGAAGATGGGCCGATCGGACGGCATGGTCATGGCGACGGTTTTTTGGGATGCAAATGGCACCATCCTTATGGATTTTTTAGAAAAAAGGAAGAAAAATCACTGTGAAATACTACAGTGAGTTATTGGACCGCTTTGACAAAAAAAATGAAGGAGAAACGGCCGCATTTGGCGAAAAAGAAGGTGCTGTTTCACCAAGATAATGCACCAGCACATTCATCCAGAGTTGTCTCCGCCAAACTGCATGAACTGCGTTATGAACTGCTGTCGCAACCCCCGTATTCACCCGATCTGGCTCCCTGCCACTTTTTCTTATTCCTTAACATGAAGAAATGGCTCACGGGAAAAGAATTTAGCTCAAACGAGGAAGTTATCGCCGAGACAGAGGCAAATTTTGGAGAGTTCGACAAATCCTATTATTTTAAGGGGTTAAAAAAAGGGCCGGAACGTTGGGAGAAGTGTATCTTTCTAAAAGGGGACTATGTTGAAACATTAAAAAATTTTTTTTTGGAAAAATGGTTTTTTCATTTCTAACACGGGTACTTATTGAACCACCCTCGTATTCCTCTTGATTAGTGATCTCATTACTGTAATGGCATCGTGCATACCTCTCCCCTAAGTAATCATTTGCCTCACTCTCTATCCTTTAGTTGATGATCTGGAGAACAACTTATTGCTATCAAATGTATATAACTTATTGTTCTGTAGTCCTCACATGACGTAGCCTTTACCTTTTTTGGAATAAGAACCAATACTGATCTCACAAAATCTTCCGGCCAGATTCCTTCCTCATAGATACTGCGAATAAGTCAATATTGAGTCTTCCTTCCACATTTTCCTAAACCTTTCAATAGTTCAGCAGGAATTTTGTCTACCCCAACGGCCTTATTTAGTTTCATCTTTCTTAATGCCTTTTCTATTTCATCGTTGAGTATGCCGGAACCCAAGCTATCTTCTTCTATGTCATGTTCCTTTTCTATGTCTAAACTTGTTGGCCTAAGTTCTTTACCATACAGTGTTTCTATATATTCCTTCCCTCTCCCTTGGATCTTTTCTGTGAACTATTATCTTACCTCGTTTATCTTTAACTGTTAGCACTTCCCTTTTCACTTCCTGATAATACTGACTTTTATAATCAAACCACTTTACTTTTCCACATAAACTTTTTAATTTTTACAACCCAGGTTTCGTTATAGCATAACATCATCAGAAACGAGTTTATGTGGAAAAGTAAAGTGGTTTGATTATTAAAAGTCAGTATGAAGAATTTACACCAAGTTACGCCAGAAACTCTTTTATTCCTGATAATAACTTTATTTTCCCGTATTGAACACCAATTTCACCATGCCTCTGAAAATGTTCGATACCCTCGCATTGGGTTTTCCACCATACTTCTTTTGCTTTATTTGTAGCCCGTCTCAATTTATTGTTTCACTTTTGTACTTCATTTTGCCTAACTCTGTGTTTACATTCTTCCATTTTATTCTCTCATCCATTTCTCCAATCATTGCATCCGTGATCCATATATATCTATATACATTCAAACACGAAATCCCGCCATATGGCAAACAAATATTCATTCACATAGAAATAGATATAAGGAAAGAGGAGAGGAACACACATAAAGGACGAACACAGGAGAGGTGGGGAAGGCGGGATCAAACAGACCACTAAAGTAAAAATATTTTCCTCGACCGGGACTTGAACACCGTATCTCTCCACTTGCCGGGCGGATGCTCTAACCAATTGAACTCTCGAGAAAATGTACTTTACACTGAAATCTGCGATCTTATAAAGCGCCAAAGTACTCCAATTCATTAGCCAAGAGATGGCGTTAGGGAGCCGTTACACCCACCAAAGGAGAAAAACACATACACAAGAAGAAGAAGGACAGTAGGTTAGCAAGCATACAACATCATAAAGGATAGGAACGTTTGACGGGAACGGTAACTACGGCCGTATGAAATAATGGGAAGAGTTGACCCAGGCCGTACTCTTATAAGTGAGCAGTGGACAGGAAGGGGAGTTAGAAAGGTTATAAGTTAGCGGAATAATTATGATAAAAGAGATACTAAAACTAAATTAATTAACTAGATACCGAAAACGGTCAAAAACAACCGTGTGTCTAATGATTAAATAACAAGTTGTTCTAATAAATGAAAATTAATCACGCACTCTCTAGCTTGGATGTACTTTGCAGAATTGATACTTGCTGGTCTCAATCACTCACACTCAACCAGGACCTACGAGAGATTTCTCTCTACGCCAGCGGTCCAACAGTCGCACGAAATAAATTTAAAAAATAAATAAATAAAAATAAAAGAATTAAATTGTACTTACTACTGAAGGAAAGATTCACCCCCACTCTAGTTTGGATGCAGCCTTGATCCATACTTGTCGCAATCACTCACACCCAATCAAGACTTACGAGAGGTGCCCCTCTACGGGAGTGGTCTGACAATTACACGTAAAAAAATTAAAGATACTAATAGAAAAAACACAAACTCTCTCTCTAGTTTGGATGTGCAATGCAGCCTTGATCCTTACTAGTAGCAATCACTCACACGTCAAAAAGAAGTGACCCAAAAAAGTGGATTTTTAAATTTTATGCCAACTACTCGAGTAATAACTCATTCGAAAGAGCTACCGAAGCCCTACCCAAGAGCGCATATTTTATAAATAAATTTGCAAAAGTATAGGAAAAATGAGCCAAAAAAGTGGATTTTTAAATTTCATGTAAACCACTCGAGTGATATCTCATTCGAAAGAGCTACCGAAGCCGTACACAACAGTGTATATTTTATAAATAAAATTGCAAAAGAAAAAGAGAAATGAGCAAAAGAAGTGGATTTCTAAATTTTATGCAAACCACTTGAGTAATTCCTCATTCAAAAGAGCTACCAAAGGCCTATCCAACAGTATCTATTTTCTTAATAAAATTGCAAAGGAAAGGACAAATGAGTAAATTAATTGGATTTTTTAATTTTATGCAAACCACTCGAGTAATACCTTATTCAAAAGAGCTACCGAAGCCGTGCCCATCAGTGTATATTTTATAAATATAATTAAAAAAGTAAAGAAAAAATGAGCCAAAAAAGTGGATTTTTAAATTGCCTGCGAACCAGTTGAGTAATTCCTCATTCAAAAGAGCTACCTAAGGCCTACCCAACAGTGTATATTTTTAAAATAAAATTGTAAAATTAAGGAGAAATGAGCCAAAAAGGTGGAGTTTTAAATTTCATGCAAAACACTCCAGTAATACTTAATTCGAAAGAGATAAGTAAGCCCTACCCAACAGTGTATATTTTATAAATAAAATTGCAAAAGTAAAAATGAAGTGAGCAAAAGAAGTGGATTTTAAAATTTTATGCAAACCACTTGAGTAACACCTCTTTTGAAAGAGCTACCGAAGCTCAACCCAACAGTGTATTATTTATAAATAAAATGTAAAATAAAGGAGAAATGAGCCAAATAAGTGGAGTTTTAAATTTCATGCACTCCACTCGAGTCACACTTCATTTGAAAGAGCTACAGAATCCCT
This sequence comes from Hetaerina titia, assembly GCA_037158775.1. Lineage (NCBI taxonomy): Eukaryota > Metazoa > Arthropoda > Insecta > Odonata > Calopterygidae > Hetaerina > Hetaerina titia. Next base: position 112,185,949 of record CM073774.1, read on the forward strand.
ACTTAAAATGTATATTTTTAAAATTAAATCGCAGAAGAAAAAGAGAAATGAGCAAAAGAAGTGAATTTCTAAATTTTATGCAAACCACTCGAGTAATGCCCATTCGAAAGAGCTACCGAAGCCCTACCCAACAGTGTATATTTTATAAATAAAATTGCAAAAGTAAAAGAGAAATGAGCAAAAGAATGGATTATTAAATTTTATGCAAACCATTCGAGTCACACCTCATTGGAAAGAGCTAAAGAAGCCCTACCCAACAGTGTATATTTTATAAATGAAATTAGAAATGAAAAGGAGAAATGGGCCAAAAAATTGGATTATTAAATTTCATGCAAACCACTCGAGTATTTCCTCATTCTAAAGAGCTACCGAAGCCGTACACAACAGTGTATGTTTTATAAAAATAATTGCAAAAGAAAAAGAGAAATGAGCGAATTAATTGGATTTTTAAATTTCATGCAATCCACGGAGTAATACCTCATTCAAAAGAACAACCGAAGCCCTACCCATCAGTGTATATTTTATAAATAAAATTGCAAAATAGAGGAGAGCAGGGCAAAAACTTGGATATTTAATTTTATGCAAACCACTTGAGTAATACCTCAATCAAAAGAGCTATCGAAACACTAGCCAAATGTTTATATTATATATATACAATTGCAAAACAAAGAAGAAATGATGCAAAAAATGGATTTTTAAATTTAATGCAAACCACTCGATTAATACTTCATTCGAAAGAGCTTCCAAACCCCTACCCAACAGTGTATATTTTATAAATCAAATTGCAAAAGTTAAGGAGAAATAAGTACAAAAATTAGATTTTTAAATTTCATGCAAACCCCTCGCGTAAGGCCTCATTCGAAAGAGCTACCGAAGCCCTACACAACAATGTATATTTTATAAATAAAATTGCAAAATTAAAATGAAATGAGCAAAACAAGTGGATTTTAAAATTTAATGCAAACCACTAGGGTAATACCTCTTTAGAAAGAGCTACCAAATCCCTACCCAACAGTGTATATTTAAAAAAAAATTGCCAAAGTAAAGGAGTAAATGAATTGCATTTTTAAATTTTATGCAAACCACTCGGGTAATACTTTATTCGAAAGAGCTACCGAAGCTGTGCCCATCAGTGTATATTTTATAAATTAAAATTGAAAAGGAAAGGAAAAATGAGCCAAAAAAGTGGATTTTTTAATTGCATGTGAACCAGTTGAGTAATACCTCATTCTAAAGAGCTACCGAAGCCGTACCCAACAGTGTATATTTTATAAATAAAATTGCAAAATTTAAGGAGAAATGACCCAAAAATTTGGATTTTTAATATCGAAAGAGCTAACAAACCCCTAACCAACAGTGTGTATTTTATAAATTAAATTGCAAAAGTAAAGGAGAAATGAGTAAAAAAATTGGATTTTTAAATTTCAGGTAAACCACTCGAGTAATGCCTCATTCTAAATAGCTACTGAAGCCCTACCCAACAGTGTATATTTTAAAAATAATATTGCAAAATTATAGGAGAAAGGAGTCAATAAGTGGATTTTTAAATTTCATGCAAACCACTCGAGTAATACCTCATTCGAAAGAGCTACCGAAGCCAGACCCATCAGTGTATATTTTATAAATAAAATTGCAAAAGTAAAAGAAGTTGAGCCAAAAAAGTGGATTTTTAAATTTAGTGCAATCCAATCGAGTAATACCTCATTCGAAAGAGCTACCAAAGCCCTACCCAACAGTGTATATTTTATAAATAAAATTGTAAAAGTAAAGGAGAAATGAGCCAAAAAAGTGGATTTTTAAATTTCGTGCAAACCCCTCGCGTAATAGTTTGAATCAATTAATTGTTTCATGTTGAAAATTTTAGTCTTTTCTGTGAGCCTTCATTCAGCGTGAATGACTTAATTTCTCTTTGACCCAAATACTTTGCCATCAGAATTTTTCATTATATATCTACAACGAATGACCAAATGTGTGAATTCTTCAACCTTCTGTAGACTATTCCTTGCAACTTTTCATGATTAACTTATTCTTCCAACGTCTAGTGAGGCTCACTAATGTGACTTAATCCCCATCCCATACTCATCGCGGTAGCTCTTTTCACCCAAAAACCAACTCTAGACACATAACTGCCTAAATAAATATTTCTTGATCATTTGCTACCTAATTGTTATAACTAGGTGAATCCCCTGAACTCCTTCATTCCCAGGTGAAGTTTTTTACTTGTCACCCTAAACTGTTTTTTAAGCATGTAGGCTAAAAACCAGTGTCGATAACGGAAGATATGGACTCTCTCATCACTGCCCATCCATCTTGATTATATCGTTGCTAGTCTTCCTTTCCAGTCTCATTCTTATAAAGGTTCCTAATTGGCACGCCGTCTCTACTTCTCCGGTCTATTCATGTTTTGACTAATGTCATTATTTTTCGCTATATACAGGGTTCGTCCGGAAGATAAGTGTACTGAGTTCAGGAAAATAAATTTATTACACTTTTACATATCTTAAGCTAATATTCCTCAAAATAGGACCCTTGTGAGTCGATACACTTGTTCCAGCGGCGTTCCCATTCCTGGAACGCTCCCGCGAAGGCATCATCTGGAACCTCTCGAAGACACGTCGTCACGGCCTCTTTGACGGCGTCCAAAGTCCCGCATCGCGTTCCTTTCAAACTCCTCTTTATCTTCGGGAACAGAAAGAAGTCCGGTGGTGCATTGTGTGAAATGTGGAACATTTTTGCAGTGATCCGCAAGTTGTGTCGCGATTTCCAAACGATTGAGTTTTTGATCATCACTGAGCACTCTCGGCACCAACTTTGCACATGTTTTTCGCATCTGTAATTGGTCCCTAATAATCTCGTGCACTATTGTTTTTGGCACATTACACTGCTCTGCTATCATCCGAACACTTACGACGATCAGAGTTCAGTACATCGCGAACTTTTCACACATTTTCGTCGGTGAGTGTCGTTGATGGGCGTCCAGGCCGTGGTTCGTCGTCGACCTCTTCTCTGCCCTCCACGAACATCTTGTGCCACCGAAAGATCATGTTTCTGGACATGGCTGACTCCCCGTAAGCCTGGTTAATCATAGCGACAGTTTCGGTAGACGATTTCCTAAGCTTTACCGCAAATTTGATGGAATAACGCTGCTCCAAAAACTTCGGCATCGCGTTCCGTGACGTGGGTCGAGCGTAGAGGTTCGCGTTAGCAGAGCTCCTCACTACATCACAGCTCAGAGCCGACTGCCTTTTTCAGCGTCGCTTGCCAACATACCCCCCTCCAATAGCAGCCCGTCAGAGCGGTGCTGGGCGCGCCTGGAGTGGCGGGAAAAAATCAGTACACTTCTTTTCCGGACGAACCCTGTATTCCCTGAATTCTTTCGCTATACTCTACTGAATGCCATGTCGAATAAATGAATGAAGATATGTTTATAGTAATTCATCGAAAAAACGAAAAACACAGATTCTGGATAAGAGAACGCAGAAGGTAATTTCTGCTGAAGTTCTTGCTATAATAATTTTCTCTAAGCTCGGCATTACTAAAGATTTTTATTGGATTCTTAATGCTTTCCCGACTTCCAGTTTTTCCCAAACGGCTCTAAGTCAGTTTTTCCAAGACAGCCAATTTCTCAAATTTTTTTATGGGTCAGATTGGCATTGTAGTATCGGAGAAATCCAAAGCCGTCTCGTCGTTACCAAAAACTTATGTATGTATATATATATATATATATTCCATTTTATTCTCCATCTTAACACCCTACTTGTCCACTTTTCCCCTCCTTTATGATGAATGACTGTGACCCTACACCATCTTGGTTACGCCTTATCAAAAAATTCTCTCTCAAGCTCGCTCAATACACTTGCCACTCTGAATTTCTTTCGGCATGCATCGCATTGGGCATCGTGCCCAATGGTTTATGCATCAAGTTCCCTATATCAGGCCTACCTCCAGCCCAACATCCCAGTCTTCATACCATGAAGTTTCAGCAGTCATTTCTCTTCTGCACGTGCATCCGAAATCAATATACTAGCCTTATGCCCAAATACCACAATTCCACGCGTTCCCTCATTAACATTATTTCTCTCACTTCCCCACATTTCCTTCCCTATGTTAGCCTAATTCTTAAATCGGCTCTTCGCTCCCTTGAGTTCCGACGTAGGAAATCTCTGAGAAAATTCTCCAATCTTTGTGCTTCTTATTTCCGGCAGGGCCTTGCCTTACCTCTCCAACTGGTGAAACCTAACCCTCCTTCCCCCCCCTTCAACCCCATAAACCTGATTTAGCTACTATGTTGCACCTACCCCTACCCGCCCCACCGACTCCGCTAACGCAACCGATTACGGGTACACTACCGATTTCCAGAAATCAGCCCAGCCGTCACGACCAAAAAAACCTTTCTCAATCTACCCCTTCCCCGCCAGTCGACGAAACAGGCGACAAAGCCGAACACGTGTTGTACCTCTCAAATTTTACCCTAAACCAGCCGCAAGTTTCACTACTCAGTAAAGGCCTCTCTTTTTCCCCCACCCCCAAAGTCAATAATGTTACCATTCCCTCTGACGCTATGAATTTCGCTAGAAATCTAAGATGGCGACACTTTTGGTCTTCCCTACCAGCCAACTCTAATCCTCCCGCTCCCATACACAGCGCCTTAACTAAGTTCCGCCCGC